>PVJX010009174.1:0-62097 GCA_004027295.1 Dolichotis patagonum
CTTTACATGCTTTAACTTTGTAATTTGAGCAGCTATTTCCAAGAAGTCAGTATGTAATTAGTCAAGTAATAATTTCCTAGGTTTTATTGTTGTACTTTTCCTTTTTTCCTTGGAATGCTGTATGGTTGCTACCCTTTATTCTGTTTTATTTTGTTTTGTTTTTTCCTCTTTAAATAAAATTATTAAAAAAAAAAAAAAAAACCTTTAAAGAAAAAAAAAAACCTCTAAAGAGATTATCCTCACCAAGCAATGAGGGAATAGACTTACCCAGAGTTATACAAGTTATTAGGAAGTAACAAAACAAGATTTAACTTAAAAGCTAGCACTCTTACCATTATATAAATTTCAACAATGTTATACAGACTAGTTAACAATTTTTCTGCAAAATGAAATTAATACTAAAATATCTGTTTACCTGTAAAATTGCAAGTGCACTTTGGCATCTTCCAGTAAATACGTGCAGCTGAACTCTAAACAAAAGGGCCTCTAAAAGCTGAAATGACAGAATATCTGATGCTTCCCGCTTGGCTGCTCTCATTAGAAACTCCACCATTCTCTCACATACATAATCTTTTTCTTCAAAGGTGCTCTCTAAATGTAGAAACTGCCCAAAGGGGTTTTACATAATTAGTACTGCTTTATAGGAATAAATTAAAACTACAGATTTTAAAAATTTAATTAAGAAAATAACCCATCAAATTTCTGTAAAGAGGATAATTATAAAAACATATAAACTATTTAACCAACTTCCAGTGTTACAACCTTGATTTTTGCTTTTACCACATGTTGCAGGTAAAACTAGATGACTACTAAAACTCAGATGTATTCTCAGAATAATCACTGAAGTGATTTCATCTCTCCTTTATAGAATCAACAGGTAAACTGCAACAAGGCTATGACATATATTCAAAACTTCACATGGTTATGATCGCATGTAATCGCTTAAGTGACTGCATAAAAATTTTGACAGCAGCATCCATATTAAAAATGTATGGCAAAACACATTCAAGGCCAAATGACTTCAAGGCAAAACATTACATTTTTTGAATATTCCATACCCTATCAAATTCTGTAGTGATCAATAACATTAATAATGGCACAAGTCTAGAGGTAAAACAAGAAGCATCCTTCACTACCTAAATCTTGCATTACCTAAGTTATCCAAACCTATGTGGTTTTAAATAGTTAGAAAAAAGAAGTTTTTTTTTTAGTTACAAATTACATTAACAGATCTAGGGCACGGTGGTACATACCAGCAGTCCTGACCACTCTAAGTTTTATTGCTTAAGCCCAGGAGTTTGAGGCTTGCCCAGACAGGGCGATATAGCAAGACCTTGTCTTAAACAAAAACAAACTTGGTACTGTAATCTATTTAATGAGACTGGAGGTGTATTTCAGTGGCAAAGCTTATGCTTAGTATGCACAGGGCCCTGGTTTTGATCTTCAGCACATTTGAACAATAAAAATTTCTGAAAAGATAGATTTATCTGAAAAATTCATGTGAATCTATTGGTTCCTGAGTACAGCCAATGAAAGTTCAGATATGAACATGTTCTATTTTATAAGTGACTCAATTATTAAGTCTGGATAAGAAAAACCTCATTCTCTGTCCTAAATCTTAGTATTGTGGCAAGATTTGGTATCAGTGTACATTAGAACCTTGGCTTGTTTCCACAAGCAATGAAGAAATTTAAAAGAAAAATACTTTCATATGGATTGCAAAACTACACTAAACTCTGTCCAATCTAAAATTGCATAAGAATAGATAAGTGTAAAATACTCAATCATATTTTTCCTTACCAATAAAGTTAACAAAATCAGTCTTTCATTAAATATTTTCTTGTTTAGTCTAAATTAATCCTGACCCAGAAGTGGCTTTGAGGTATTAGAAAGTGAATGTAATTTTATCTATATACAGATAAAGCACATAATCTATTAAGCTATGTATCAATATTTAAGATGTCTCAAAGAATTATGAACATACAAACTACATGACTATGTTATCTTTTCTACTCACGGTCCAAAAGGTTTGATAATCAGGTGCATATTCAACAGCTGTTTCACACATTTCCTGCACTTCTTCCTTGTTTCCTCTTTTTGAGAACAATCTGAGGTAATGGCACCAAATTTCTGGATTGTCTTTGTTGTTCTCCAGTGCTCGAGCTAGTACATTTAAAGCAGAATCCAAGGATTCTGAACACAGCCTAAATACATTTAAAAAAAGGAGTGTTTGTTTTTATGTTTGAAAATTTAAATAGGGCCAAGCAAATCAGTCAACTTTTAAATTCTTTTTTGTACTGGAACCTAAAAAGAAACCAGAATCACTGACAAAGAATAATAAATTAAGATTTCAAATTACATGTCAAAAAAGTCCTGATTTCTCACAGACACAACAATTTCTTAAGTGGATATGCAGTAAGCATTTATCAGATAAAAACTGTTATAAAACTACTAAGATTATCAACTTCAAATGTGTTCCATGTCCATATTTAGCAATATCTTTTATGGTTTACACTGTTTGGAAACATGAAAAGTTAAACAACTCTCTTTCAAGGCCAGATACTGCCACCACAAAATATCAAAGCTTTCAATATAATAGTTCTTTTCAACGGTCAAGGGCTTGCTATCTCTTGGAGAAGATAATTCTCTCTCATGAACCTATTCATAAAATAATGTACAGTTCTTTTGGCCTTCACTCAGTACATGAGTCAGAAAAGAAAACACTGTAACTTATCCTATTAGCATGGCAATAACATACAAGGAAAGTTAAGTACTACACTGAGGCATAGGTGATTAGCACTTTGTAATGCTGCCTTATTTTAAAGTTTTTATACCAAATTTTGAGATAGATATATCAGGGTAGCCTATTTAAAAAAAACAAACCTGAATTATACTTTACAGTTATAGGGCAGGCTGGGGATACAGGGCAGGGCACAGTGCTTGCCTAGCATGCACATCAAACCAAGTTTAAACCCTAGCACTGAAAAAAATAAAATTACTACAATTACAAAAAGATTATTCCTGGCTTGCCTCTACTATCAAAAAGTAGAAATTAGAAGATACAGTATGAAACAAGAGCTACCAGCTATGAGATAAATTACTACTTATCTTACTTAAATATATGCAGGCTGATACCACACATAAAAAAAGACAATTCACCAGAATTTAACCTATCACAATGTTATCTTATCATCATTTTATTAAAACATTATTTGAATTAGAAATTAGTACCTCCACCAGAATTTAATACCTCTACTCAGAATTTGGTATTTCAACTAAACCATAACTTAAGTCCAATTTATTTATAAACTCAACCATGAATACAAACTCAACATCCAATCTTAAACTTTTCTAATAGCTTCTGAACAATAAAATACTTTTGCTTTGTCAAAAACAAAACAAAACAAACTTCATTGATAACTAGAGGGAAAACCTAATTACCACAAGCACAATAAACCTCTAACAAAAATACAGACATGCAAAACCTTTCACAAAGATTTGAAGCTAACCTACCCCTCATTTTGATTCAAGTACTTGTATGCAAGCTTGAGCCAAAGTTGTACATGAGAAGGATTTTCAAGCACACTTGCTTCTAAATTAGCAATGTCATCAGTTTCATTTGTAAAATATCTAACATCATCTGGAGTGACAACTGTATCCAAAGCTGGAACATTTATTTGGTTCTCTGGCTGGAAGGCTGTAAGTAAAAGTGTGGTTAGGTTTATTCTTTCCTTAACTTACAAAGCCAAGAAAAAACAATTGGTCTCATCTTTAAAATAATTGAAAGACCTAGCTGGGCATGATGATCACACCCCAGTACACAGGAGGCTAAAGCAAAATGATCACCCGAAGTTTGACGCCACCCTGAACAACTTAGCAAGGTCCTGCCTCAAAAAACCAAAAAGACACAGAAACCTAAAGCAGTGATAAGCAATAGTGTGTAGCTTTAAAGCAGAGCACTTGGAATTTAACATCCAAACCTGGGCACTTTTTGAGTGAAAATTCGTGATATTAAAATTCCATCAGGACAAAAAGAGCAAGTTAAAGACTTCTATTTGCAAACTAGAAGTACAACTTTTTAAGGGCAAATGATTTTTGATAGTCCATTTAGTTAAGAAATTAATTGGAAATTAAAATTTTCACATATTTTTTTCTACTACATCTGAATCAGGGATGATGAACCTTTTAATTTTCAGTAACAGCCCACTGTGGCACACGTGCCACAGGCTCGCCACCACTGATCTCAACTATAAAAGTGTTACATTAATGAAAATAAGCATTGGCATGGATAGTACTAATCTATAAATACTAAACAAATCACACAAACTTGAAATAAGAACAACACAGATGCTTGGCAATAAGGTACTTACTCATACTATTACTTTTTCATTCATTCATTTATTTATAAGCCAAGTTTTATGCCAGAAATAGAATCAAAGATAAGTAAAATAAACACCTGTCTTCAAGGACACCAGCCAGGAAGTGTTTCTCAAATGAGAATATTATCATCTTCCCCCTACTTAAGCATTTCTGGAAATATATTAAGCTGTCATATTTATAAACAAATGTTCCTTACATTTAGTGAACTAGAGTCATGAATGCAAAACACCCTGCAATGCCAGGAACGATTTTGTTCAATGAAAAACTATACTGTAAACACCAAGGACATCAGTTTTAAGAAAATCTTTTAAAAATTTTAAATGAGGCAAGGAGATACACTAAGAGATTAGTATTTAGACTAAGACAGAACACCACAATTAAATCCAATTAAAATACCATATTTAATTGGTCCTGTAGACTGTTCATCATCACTACTGAAGCTGTTCTCTGAAATAGGTTTTCTCCAGAACTTTGGCTTCCATTTTCTTTTATCTTTGTAGGTTGTAAATGGAGGTGCTGAAGTACACATAAAATTGTTAGTTGATGTAAATATGTATTGTTTTAAAGGCTCTGCACACAACACTTGTACAGAACTACATTTATTCTATTAGGTTTCTCAGAAATAATCTTTAGTTTACAGAACAGAATGCCAAAAAACTTGCTGTCCATAGAGAAACTAAAAGATCCTTTTTGCTAGCATGCACAAAAGTCCTTAGGTGAACCCCTGCATCACATAAACAAAAATTAATTAATTTAGAAAAGTTCCTGTTAGATACACAAACATATACACATATATATACTTACTATGACCTTTACTTTCATTGATATTGCTTACAAGGAGAACAGCCATCTGGTCCATTGACATTCGATCTTTGTTCACTCCAAAAAGTTTCTCAACATATTTTTCTGAAATACAGCAATGTTATGTTTAACACCAATACGCACCACAGATGAGTGTTGTTAATTAAAAGAGTACCAAACAAAGAACAGTTTCACATTTAAAGAAATATGAACAGTACTAGTCAATAACACCTCTGACCTTCCAGGCCTATATTATATTGACTACAATAGCAAATTCTACATCATATTTGCCCCAATGGCTAAGGAGCACTTGCAATATAGCTACTGATTATGAGAAAGTAAATTTTGCAATTTAATTTAAATTTAAAGAGCAACAATAGTAGCTACTATATTTCACAGCAGATTTAGATAAAAGGGTCTTAGGTGAACATACTGAATATATGGTTAGAGTTGTAGATATATATAAAGATTTCAAATGGTCAGTCTAAATTCAGATTTTCTTGGAGAAGAGTAAGAAATCTTTAAAAACCTGCTGCAGAAGCAATTTCTTCATCACTGCTTGTCTCTGAACAACCAATCAAAGACAGATTATATGACAGAATGTCCTGGAATAGCTGTTTTCGGCTAAGTGTGTAGTCTTGTGAATGCTGCCTAAAATAAAATGACAATGTAGAAAAGATAATCACGTACATATCAAAGTTAAACAAAATGTTCTTTATTTTTTTGTCTTTTTGAGACAGGGTTTCACTATGCAATTCAGGCTGGCCTTGAACTCACTTTGTAGCCCAGGCAGGCCTTGAACTTGCTCCGATCCACCTGCCTCAGCCTCCCACGCACTGGGATTACAGGTGTGCGCCACCACACCCGGCTAAGATCTCTTAAATTATGACATGTTCACAAACAAAAACTACTCACCACTGGCAATCATCATCATTACATGTTCCTGTTAAGTCAAAACGGCAGAAACACTGATCTGGTTCAATCATATTACTGTATGATACTGAGCTTAACGGAAGTTTTTCTTTCGTTCGATAATACGGACTAAATCTAAGAAGAGAATAGATACACACATTATGCTTCAATAAATACTGCTTAGCAAAGTAGGAAAATTTTAATTTGTCTTTCTTAGTTAAAATTTCTAGGTAGACTTGGTGGTGCACACCTATAATCCCAGTACTTGTGAGGCAGAGGCAGGATAATCACAAGTTTGAGACTAATTTGGACTACATAGTGAGTTCAAGGCCAGCCTGAGCTACACAAGACCTTGTCCAAAAAAAAAATTCTATGCTTTGAATTTACTATTTATCCAGTTAATACCAAAAGTAACTCTAGAAACAGCCAGACTATCAAGTGATAGGAATAAGCTGCTTTGACTGGGAACATAAGAGATCTGAAATAGAAAATAAAGGAACTCTGTATTCTAAAAGTAGTGCTCTATCAGTTATTTCTTGTACACATTACCAAAAAAAAAAAAAAAAAAAAAAAAAAACTAAGAAAATAGTGTGTAACTTTGGAAGGGCTTCATAATTTTATCATTAAACTTACACATTTAATAGTCTCCCAACTTTGAGCAGTCTGAAAACATTTCAAGACATCTTCTGACAAACCTAATCATTTGAGAATGCCTAAATTAACTTCATGAAGGTTAAGGCACTCCTTAGACTGAAAGGTAATAAAATTAAAAACTCAAAATTTTAAAAACTCATAAAATTGCAATTATTCTTCCTAAAATTCCTAAGAGACAAAAATCTAGAACCCCATTCCTATCAGCTATTAAAATTAGAATTTGATAATAATTGATAAACCCAAGGATGAGCTACACCTCATCTCCTGCTTTGAGTATGTTAACAATCTACTTCATTTTTATTTCCCCTAAGAAAACCAGTCCATTATTCAGTGACCAAAATTGAATTACATTCTAAACCATCACTAAATATTCAAGGTAAACTATTTCAAGAATAGTTATCCTGAAACTGAAGTTTAGTGAATCATTCATACCTGTAGGACTTAAAAACGAGAAGAGGACTATGGTAGGGTGTAAAAGGACATGGCTTTACTTCTGTGGTTTTACTCTGTGCTGTAACGAAATCCACATCCAAAGAAATCTCCTGTATAATAATAATAATTTTATAAGGTAAATAAGGCTAAGATGAGTTCCAGACTTCATAAAGAATATAAAACATTTCCTTACCTGACCATGCAAAATCTTTTCTGTAATGCTTGTGGTGGTTTTTAAAATTAACTGTTTTAAACTGTCAGCTTTCAAATATAACTTCTGCAATTCACCAATTTTTAGTCCCAGGAAAAGTTCTGGCTTTTCTACAGTGTTTTTATTAAGTTTGTTTATGCATTCTTTGTTAGGTGTATCAGTGTGCTTAAGGTTTGGTTTAGTAAAAGCATTAGATTCTAAGAAGGATCTTCTTCGTTCTCTACTTGAACCAGACAAAATTTCATCATCAACATCATTTTCTTCAGTATCCAGGGTTAATTTATCTTGTGTCAGATCATGAAGTGATGGCTGAGGTAAAGAAAATTCCGGCTCCTCTTCCACCACTGGAGCCATATTTTGTTGTTCCTTTGCTTTAAGGGCTCGAGCTTCTTTTAATTTCTGAATTTTCAGGGCATACTCATATTCAAGCTTTTGTAGCCGTCTTTTCTCCATAGCAATTAATTCTGCTGAATGCTTTCTTGGACTTGTTACTGGAGAATTGTCCAGTCTCATCATTTTGTTTGGCTGTGGGGAAGGTGATATAAACATTTTACAATTACAATGGTGTGATTATTTTATATAACAATTTTTGGTACAATAATTGTTACCCCATAAAACAATGCCAACAGTATAAAACTACATAATAAGGACAATTAAGCAGAGTTTAACGTTAAGTCTCCAACAATTCTGCTACTTAATTTATAACCTATTGAAACTAAAGTCAAGTATCCAAAAATATGGATATCATTTGAAAACAAAGCTTTAATCTCATTCTCTTCAAATTTGCAAGAAAATGTTTGAGTTACTTATACATCTCTTAGGCCTCAGAAGTATAAAAATCTGTCTGCCAAAAATATCTCCAACTTACTCCAAGGCGATCTTGTTCCAGCTTACGTTTTCCTATTTCTTTACTGGCCACTGCCTTTGCCCGAGCAAGTTCTTCTCCATATTTCAGAGTCAAAGCCTTCTTAATTGTAACACGTTGTTGAACTTTGTGAATCTGGAAATATAAAAAATTTTCTGAGAATGTAAATGATAATCTTGTAAGAAAAGATACAGTCTTAAACACAGCATTTTTATAGTACTTGCTGAAAATAAAAATATTTCAATACTATATCCTAAAGAAAAGCTATATTACATACATTTTGATGACGTTAGCTTGTCTTTCAGAAAATTTGACCTGTAAAAGTGTTGCAATCACCAGACTACAATATTTTAATGTTTAAAAGAACTATTACTTGTTCCTGAAGCTTCTTTAAAAATATTCTGTTAACGCTGAGAATTTTTTCAGTTGCTTGAAGCTGTTCGGTAAGTTTTGTAATTTTTGTTTCAGCATTCCGAACAGATTCTTTCTTCTTGGCTTCTTGTTGTACTAGATTCTTTAAAACAGACTCATCTTTCATCAAGAGAATTCTAAGTGGGAAATAACAAAATTATTGTTAATGTTTTCTAAGCTATCAGACTGACACCATCAGAATAAACATTTTTCAAAAATAGTGCACTTAAGAAAATGTTATCTATGGGCTGGAGGTGTAGCTTAGTGGTAGAACAGCTGCCTGGCACTGTGAACTGGTTTCAGCCCCAAGTAGGGGCAGGTAAAAATACTTGACACATGACACATGTTGTCTATGACATGCAAGTGAGAACTAAAAGTATTTTTTATATTCATCCACCACACAGGCATTCAAATTGAGCTTCATTTTATACAAGCAAATGTGACGTCTCAATCTTTTTTATCAAAATCATTTAAGCCTGAGGTAATCTGAATTACAATAGAAAACATAGTACTATGCTCAGTATTGGCTCAATCTGACCCTATATGAAAGATCTTGAACAAGACCTGAGAAAGCTGCTATATTTACCCTCATTTATCTCATAATCCAAACATACACCAACATCTAAGAAATATGATTAAACACATTTAACTTACTTAAAAACATCTGAATTCATTTTCTCCAAAGCAGGACAATGAAGTGAAGAAGGAAATCTAATTTTTAATAATCATACAGATATACAGAGCTATGGTACAGAGAAGCAGAAACCAGACAAAGGCAAACTTCTACATATGAATAAATTTAAACAATTTTTAATCTTTTAACATGCCAAATACTAGTCTTTAAAAAAAGAAGCATCTTCTCAGAAAGATACCAAATTACAACAGTCACAACTACTGACAGAATGAATCATAAAGACAAAGACAATGTGATATGATTAGGATAAAGATAAAATTTTTAAAAATATTTTTCATTTGATTAGTTTAGCAGCATCTTTCAGTACATAAAATGATGGTATACCTCAGATCAAACAGGGTAGTTAACACGAGACTAACATTTAAAACAGAACGCATTTATAAATACGTATTTTGTTTTCAACATTCTGTATCTAGTATCTTGCTCAAATGAAAAACAACATACATCTGTATATATAACACCTTTTACTCACTATCTCCTTGTGATTTCTGTTGCCTTATAAAAACAACCCTGAACTGTATTTTTTTTAATAGTTTAAGAAAAAAAGAAGACTAAGGTAATTGTAATGTTAGAAATAAAGCTAGAAATTTCTACTCCTTTTCCTAAAATAGATGAACTTTTGAAACTTGCTTAAAAATTATTAAATTGTTTAAATATCATTAACAAATTTTTTCAACATTAAGAGTTAATTCATGACTCATTTTCACCCTATTGGTTTAAAGTTCAAGAACTGCTTAGTCAGTTTCTATAAAGTTCTATCTTTGCACAGAACCTCCCCTTTCTATTTGTAAACCTAAAAGCAGACTACCAGAACAAAGTTTAGAATAATTGAGGATAACTAAAACAGTTTTGCTGTTCATTACCTAATAATCTGATGGTGGCTGGCATGGAAAAATTGCAGACCCAAAATAAGATAAAATTGTTATCAAATATATGGTAATGAATTTCAATAAATTCTATCCTCAACATATTCACCTTTCAGGTTTTATATTCTCAAGTTTCAAAATCAGTTAACTGGCACAGCGATTTCACAAAACACAGTAAGAAGCATATGATAACTTAATATTACACTTCAAAACACCATAACTTGACTATGTGTTTTATTGTCCAGATTAGGCAATGACAATTTTCAACAATCAAGCCCGTTTTTAATAATAAAGATACACTTTCAATTAAGGTATTTTTAAAAATATGCAATCAAAATTTCAAGAGGAGGTTCATAACTGTTTTTAACAAAAGATAACCCAGATATAAATCTAGAAGGAACATCCTTCCTTTGAAGATTTGGTGTTTCTACTTAATATTAATTCTACTATTCTATGTAAATATACATATAGCTCAATCAAATAATATGCCTTTATAGTTTTAACTAACATGAGAATTTGTATTTCTACAGGATGCGTATCAATTACATACACAGTACTACAAAAACATATATAGTACCTATTAAAGAACATTTAGAAACCTGAAGCATTTTAGTGAGATAATGAAGCTCACCTGTGTTTTTTAAGTCTTGCTTCTGCATCTGTAACCTGCTTAGTAACCATTGCTATCCTGCCAATCCCATCAATTTCCACATCAGAATTTGCTGGAGACGATGAACTTGTCTTTAGCTGATCTGATTTAATCAAACGCTGTTTCTCACGACTAAAGTAAAAAAAAAAGATACATTAGACCAAAAACGTAACTGAAATTATTTTTCTTTAAAATGATTCTTATGGCTGGGGATACAGCTCAGTGCTATAGCATCTGCCTGGCAATCATTAGGTCCTGAGTTCAAGTCCAGGTCCAAATAAATAAATAAATAAATAAAATGATTCCTTTGATAGGATAAAAATACCAACCACACTAACTATAATGATGACCAATACACAGGACCTAATTTATCATTCCAATTTGACAATATAGTTCTGCCCTTTAAGTACTTTCATCTTTTCTTAAGCTAGGTAGATCTCCTTGTATTTAACTCTACAGATGATTATGTGGTTTTCCCTTCTGTGTGCGTTACAAAAACATTAACCGTGCATCTAGGATAAAAATCACCATCATTCATTGGCCAATGTCAATAAACTTTATATAGACAAAAGGAAGTCTGGTAAACAGCATCTTCTTTTAAAACGAATTATATAAAATGCCACTCACTTGGCAATCTCCTCCTTTAGCAATCTATATTCAATCTTTTTTTCTTCAGGCAAAGCTTCAGGTGTTCGCAAAGGATCATTTTCTTTTTCAGATTTTGGAGGTACTTTCGGTTTTGAAGCTTGCTAAAGAGAATTTAGAAATTAATCAAATCAACAGCTTTCAAGAGTCCACACTAACCGTTATATTTTTGTATTGCAACCCAGCATATCCTAATATATTATAAATAACAATATTTCCACTTTATTTTCTTTAAAACATGCTGGTAATTACCCGATTGGTTGTATCGCTCACCAAGTAATTAAGACCAATAAAATCAATGAAATAAATCATTATCTATACAACTGTTAAAAAAGAAAAAACTGATTAAAATTATACTTAGTTAATATACTTTAATGGAAGTGTTCTGCTAATACAATGCAATTCCAAAACAAGTTTCTTTAGTATATAAGAAAATTATTCATTCAATTTTATTATTTTGAACAAGGACTAGTTAGAAATACAAGGACGAATTTTTAATCATTAAAAAAAGGTTTACTTACAGTTTGGAAGTGTCACAGTTTAAGAGGCTAAAAGCCCAAAAACCAGAGCACAAACTTTAACAACTGACCCTACTAGCTATGTTACTTCGGAGCAGACTGCCTCAGTGCTGATAGAATCTCAAGGCAGCACATGATATCCATGGCAAAAGAGGGTATGTGTGTGTGTGTGTGTGTGTGTGTGTGTGTGTAGGTCTCAAGGGAGTTCATAATTTTTAAAAAATCTAAACTTACACATGGCTTATTATGCAAAGTGCTAATAGCACAATTTTTTTAAAATATAAATTACTGTATTAAATCTTTAAGGTCTAACACTGAGGAAAAATAAACTTTAATGATTTTCACTGGATGATCTTTTCATTCACTTTTCATTATAGCACTTACCTCAGCAGTTCGTCTTGCTTCTTTAATCATGGATTCTAATCCACCAAAAACACTGTTTGTTGTCTTGGAAGCCTCTCCATCAGATTCACTATCATCTGAATCATTTAGTGTCACAACCACTGACTTATGCTTAGGAAGCTACAAAAAATAATATAGTTGTTATTCTTCACA
This sequence comes from Dolichotis patagonum, assembly GCA_004027295.1. Lineage (NCBI taxonomy): Eukaryota > Metazoa > Chordata > Mammalia > Rodentia > Caviidae > Dolichotis > Dolichotis patagonum. The sequence continues at coordinate 12,594 of PVJX010009174.1, forward strand.
AAAGTATGTCTAATCTTTTCCTTGCTCTACAACAAATGAGTATGTGACATTGAACACATCATTTAACTTCTTTGAATTTTAATATATATATAAAAAATAATTTTAATATATAAAAATAAGATTCAACAAGATAATAAAGTTCATACTACATAATTGATTATATCCCAGTCTACTAGTACTGGTTATAACCCTACAATATAAAATATTCTGTATTTTTAAAGTCTAGACCTTAGTATAGTCATCTCCCTCATTAAAAAATTTATCTTTCTATAAAGAACCATAATGCTGTTCAATGCAACTCTTTTAAAATCAATAAAAATTAGATTAATAACTCTACATAGTATTAATCCAGTTATAGTCTTTGCAGTACCCAACAGAAACAAGATTTCAATTTGACTTTGCTACGTTTACTTTTGCTTTAAAGCCATTAGGAAATAAGGTAAAAGAAACTGTCATTTCAGTCTCTTAATAAGCATGACAAATTCTTCCATTATTCTATAGTCATTAGTATTGTAAAAGTGAGAGAACAAAGTATTATAAAAATGAGAAAAATAAAAATATACAACCTGCTAAATAAACTGACTCTAGGAAAGACAGAAAATCTGATAGGACCAGTTCTGTAGGAAAAGTTGACGAAACAGCCAAGGAAGAGTAACACTCTAATTAGAAAACTTCTCCAAACATTATCCACAATTTCTACCAGTTTTCAAGTAAAGATACTGCTCTAATTTCATTGATAAATTTGTTTTAAGCTAAATATATAAATAAATCGGAAGATGCAGAACTGGGCAGCAAAACTTCATAAAAATTTCTCACTAAAAGTAATATTAAATTTTGTCTGTCTTTTACCGAGATCACAGTTCGTGGAAGACGAGGTCCTCTATGAAACTTTGGATTCTGTATCCTGGGCTGAGATACTGTATTAATACTGACTATTGATAGATTGCTTCTTGGCACAGGCTGTGAATTGTTCAGAACTGGAGGTGAAGGTGGGTCACTGTTACTGGATGTTTCCTAAATAAGACAGAATTGAAATACTCTAAATGAAAAGGAATTTCTGTTACCTTTAAAAACCTCCAGCAAATTACTATTACTCATCCATATTTTGCTCAAAAGCCCAGTAAGCCCCTGATATTGGGGGGGGGGGGACTATCCTAAAATTAAGCTTAAGAGCACCACCTACAGGTAATCTAAATTACCTCTGGTTTAAAAGCTCTTTTATTTGCTAGAGATTTAAGTAGTTCTTCTCGAAGCAGCATTTCTTCCTCCTCTTCCTCATCTGCAAAAGGTGGTTTTGGAGGCTGTTCTGGATCCTCAGGTGGGAGAGGTGGCAAAGGTGGTAGAGGAGGTAGAGGTTCAAGAGAAACACACAAGCCTTCCACATAAGGCTGGCTCAAAGGTGGCAAAGACTATTTTTTAAAAAGAAAGCATAATAATTAAAATGCAACTGCTACTCAACTCCAAAGCAATATAAACTCAGGAAAAAAGGAAACTGTAAGTTATTATTTTTGCTGAAAATACAGTGAACTCAGTATACTGTATATCTCAAAATAAACCGAGAATTCAAACATCAATCATAAAAATATACTGCTTTCACAATTCAAAAAAACTTTTGAAACATTCATAAACTTTAAGGTAATTATACAAACTCATCCGTTTCCATTCTAATCTCCATTTAACATTTTAAGAATTATAGGAATCAAATTCCTATATGAATTGTCATACAGGAATGGACTGTTACTCCTATATGAAAATACATAGAAATACTAACACAAAAATCATATATTTAAATTAAAAAATGTAAACTAAAAAATTTAAAATTTGAAAATTAAAACTAGGAACCAAAGTGATTCTGGGAACCAAGTACCTTAATGTCAAGAAGAATCACCACTATTAACTCTAATATATACAGAATGGCATTTTGGACATTATATACTATGAAACTGATCTTACACAAATGCTTTTGCGTCAAAGCTGGCAAAGTATCTCTCCAGGTATTTAGCTCATTATTTCCCAATTCTCCCCTCAAAAAAATTTTCAAGGAAGGAAAAAACCTCTCTTTCATTCTCTGTTCCTAGTAAACGTGAAATGGAAAGAATCCCTCCCACTTATTAGAAGGTATTAATTTAGAAATAACATCAGGAGAAAAAAACTTCAGAAGTTTTGCACTGTGATTCCCCATTTCCTGTTTTTCCTCTTTCTGACTATGTGTGGATGTATGTGTTTAAATGGGACTGGCAGTTCTTTTAAGAGAAAGGGAAAAAGAAATTAACTTCCATAGGGAATACAGTATTTTTTTTTTTAAAAGCCAGGTTTTCTTCTTTGGTGTGTGCCTTATAGAGGTTTTTTAATTAATCTTTTAAAAATGTTTTTATTTATTTTTTAAAAAAATTTTTGTTTCGGTACTGAGACTTGAACTCAGGACTTTGTGCTTACCAGGCAGGCACTGTGCCATTAAGCTATATCCCACGCCCTTTGCTGGGTTTTCAAGTGTAATGTAACTGCATTTATCAATCCAAGAGAATGGAGAGACTTTTTAGGAAAATTCCATGCCTTAAATCCCAATTTTCAAAAAGAAGATAGGTCAAAACTTGGAGCAAATTTGCCTTGGAGCAAATTTTCTGAGTAGCTACTAATTAAAAAGCAAAGAGAAGAAAAAAGGAAACAGAATTGATACTCAGAGAAAGTGAATATAAAATTAAAAATTAGATATGAAAAAAATCTCAAAACTGACAGTAAATAATCAATTTTATGTAATTCTACCTATTAATAGTAGTAAGCATTTTGATTTTTTCTTTTTAACACAAGGTCTCACTATGCAGGTTCAGGTCGCCCCTGAATTCACTATGTAGTTCAGGCTGGCCTCAAACTCATGGCAATCCTCCTGCCTCTGCTTCCTAAGTACTAGAAGTACAAGCGTGAGCCTCCACACTTGGCTAGCAATTTTCATTTTTAAAGCACTCTTCACACCTAACTATGCATTAATTACAGGCCAGGTTTTCAAGATAAATTAGAAAAGACACAATGCAACGCAGTTTCTTAGACATCATTATCAAGTCTGACTTACAGAAACCTGAGGAGGTGGAGGCAAAGAAATAGATGGTGCTGGAGAAAAATACCCCAATGAACATTCAGCAAAGAATGGTGGTTGCACTGGTGAAGGTGCTGTCAAAACAAACAAAACAAACAAAAAACTGAAGATAAGACTTTAGTAATAGACTTTCAACTGGAAAACAATAAATGTATGATTTGTTTGAAGAAATCCAAATATGCACTCATAGAACAAATTAAGAGTTTTATCAATCTCTGATCAAAATTTGAAATCTCCACAAGTCCTCTTCCCATATAAAATAGTGATGTTATGACTTCATTTTTCCCTTCATAGGGAACAAAGGAAAGTAAAGACATGGACTATGCAACCTATATAGAAAACAAAAAGAACTAAATATTTAACCAATAAAACACTTTTTTTTCATATGTTCAACTAATTTAACCTTTCTTCTTTATCCCAGTTTCTTGTAATTTAATACAGACCTCTTTACAAGCCTTAGATTGGACTGACCTGAATAAACACTGACCTTCTGAGCATTCTACTTCTTAAAAATACAAGAATCTGTTATTGCTATGGCAAAAAACTAAAATCTGAAAAAGCTGAGAACATATTTTCTTTATAAATTTTTACAAATTATTTTAAAAGTATAGACCATGAAGTTTTATTCTAAGAGATACAGTATTAATATTGTCATTACTGAAGAATTGCAATGAATCATCTCTAAAAACCTGAAAAAAAGAAAATGACCACAGACAGTTAAATTATGAAATAAAAACATAAGATTATCAAGCATCAGCCTAAAACAACCTAAAAGCAAGCAGCTCTGGTAAACATTGCCCAAATCATTCATTTTGCTTTTTTCTAGTCTAGACACACAAAAGTAGGATTTTAGGTTTTTGTTTCAGAATATGACCACAGAGAGAAATGTACTGATCATATGATTTTTCAAATCCACTAGTCATGGAATGCCAACTGCACTGTTATGTACCTCAAACCTATGTTTTAAACTACTGAGAACAGGTCTCCCACAGATGATTATCTGTGAACAACATCAGAACGTAAAATAGATTCTAAATCATTCAACCTGTAAAATACAGCCCTACCAGTCCTAACCAGCCTAACCTAACCTGAGATGCCCCTAGAACGACTCTCCATTTCTGAATTTCTACAAAGTATTACCACTGGAAAGAACAGAACTTAAAAGCAAAATAGATTAGATTCTTTTTTTTTTTTTTTATGAAAACAGAAAGAAACCTAATTATAAAGATCACAGGGTTGTTTCAAAGAGCAACGTTTTCATCATTCCCACACCTTCACTTTTTAGATCAGTTTACAAAGTTTAAATAATGCTATTTTATTTAAAGGTTATCTAGGAAAAAATAGTGAAAGTAAAGGTTAATATACATTTCAAGCTTGCTCTCTAAGCATTTATAACAGTAAATGTTTATGGTTATAAAATTCATCAGCAAATCTACTGCAGTGAAAATTTCTTTCACAGTTTTAATGACCATTTTCAAGGTAATTGTAAATATATAAATGTTTCAAGTTTTGGCTCATACCTGGAGAATTGGTTTCACTATCTGTATCCATAGCAACTTCTTCATAATTATCATATTGATAAATTCCTCCTCCACTATCAGTAGGCTGCTTATCTAAGGATCGCCTCAGGTCAGGATCTGAAGACTAAGTACATGAAACATTTTATTTAGTGTTGGACCTTATGCTACAAATCATAAAAGAACTGATAATTATTTTCTAGGGAACAATATAAAAAATCATGATGATTCAGTTAGACTTATACTAGATTTTGGAAATTTCAATTTATATGACAGGCACACTGTCATGAACATTTTATAAAATGTAACATCAGATTAAAAATGAATCTAGGAAGTACTAGCTACACAGATGAAATACTCCATTGTTATCTGAGCCACTAAACAATTAGCTATTTCTCTTTAAAATAAGATTACACCAACCTCCTCAATACTTTGGGCTTCTGTAATAAACTAAGGAAATAAGCACTAGTTTTGTCACCAAGATTATATGAAACACATTTTAATTTATGAACAAATAATACTTGAAATTTTTAAACTCTGTGTCCACATTTATAACAGCGTTGCTTTATTGCTTTCATGTTTCTCTTTCACTTATAAGAAATTTATATATAACAAAGCTAGCAAAATCTATCCAGATGGAGATAAAAGGATAATATACAAACAATGCAATACTTAGAAAAAAGTCCATAAAAAAGTCCATTTTGTTTTATTTCATCTGTATGTAGTTTAGGCCTTGAACTCATGGTAATCCTGCTTCAGCATGCGCTACCACACCCAGCTTCAAAGTGCTTTTAAAAAGTTCCAAGATTAATATTTGTACTATTCCATGCTTAAACAAACCTAACTCTTCACTTCTTTCAAATAAAGTACTGTTATTCTTCACTACCCCACTATTTTCATTTGTACATTCACTTAGTACACTGAAAGCTCAAAACTCCTGAAAACATTAATAGCTGTCTTTGCCAACCAAAATTTTTAACTTCTTGTAGTATCTGTATATATAAAAAAAGTCATTCTCAATTGTAGCTTATTTTTCTCCAAAGAGTTACTCATATAAAACATTCTACCAAACACAAAACAGTTGTAGATTTTGACTAGCTAAATCTATAAAATAAGACTATAACAACACTTAAATTTTGAATAGATTTTTGATTATACATTTTTACATTTCTTACTTTACTTCTTGACCTCCTCTTTCCACCAACCAATTTCATGAATCTGTTGTATTGCTCTTCTTGATTTGAGAGATCTCGAATTTTTCTGATTTCTTCTTCCCTTTTTCTTCTCTCTTCTTCTTCAGCTTGCTTTCGTTGGTCCTCTTCTTTCTGTCTTTCCTGTTCTTTTTGTTGCTGTAGTTTCTTCCATGCCTTTGTTTGCTGCTTCCTCAACGCTTGTTTAGCTTTAAATGAAAAATAAACACTCGTATCTGTTAGTTAAAATTTTGTAAGACCTAAAAAATAAAAGTTTCAAACAATATTTTTATTGTCACTGACTCATGTACAAAGATCCACCTCTGAAACTGTTTAGATAGGACTGTCGCCCATTTCAGGACCCTAATTTCTCAAACTCAAAATATCCTGAATTAAAACCTTTAAACTATAATGACACAGGAATTGAATTAAAATAATTAATAGAAATAATCACCTGTTGTGCTCACTTTTTTGGCTGAATGTGTTTTGGTACTGGTTTTAACTTTTTGCTGTACAGTTTTTGTCTTAGTCAACTTTTCTTTGCTTTCTTTCATCACCTGCTGTTCTTTTTGTTGCCATTTTTTACTGGCTGACTGAAGAGCCAAAAGTCGAAGCTGTAATTCAGAGAGCTCCTCTTCATCTTCTCCAACTTTCTTTAATTAAAAAAAAAAAAGGAAAAATCTTAAATTGTATTATTCAAACTTAAACATTTTACCAAATCAAATCTTTTATTAGAATTTAAAGTTAGTTTTGAGGCAAATATTTAAAAGGAAAATATGGATGAAATAAAGCAACTAATTTACTTCCTATAACCCAAGACTAATTCAACTCCTATACTATAAGCACAGTAGATAATGAGTGACGGGTATGTGCATAGACATAAATGTGCAGGATTGGAAGAGAAGAGTATAACTGATAGAACAGGGTACAAAAAAAGGAAACTTATACAAGTTAAACAATATTTATCAGAGCTACCCAAGTTTGAAAGAGTAAAGTCATAGTAACAAATGCAAGAAGAAATCAAAGACTCATAAGAGGTAAGACGTAAAGAACAAAGTGGTCCCATAATAACATTATTATTCACTAGTAACAGCACAAATAAAATGAATGTCAAAATTCCAATTTGTAAAGGTTTTTAATATATTTTTAATTCTTTAAAACAGTATTATAAAAAATGTTATAATGTTGAGTGAAATAAACCAGACAGACAAGTTTAGATACCATATGGTATTCTCTCAGTAAAGTGAGGCAAAGTACAAGCAAAGAAAATAATGAAGGATGCTAGAAGGTGGACAATAAGATTGGGAAATGCAATGGGGAAACAGTCCATGGGGAAAGAAGCGGTGAGGAGGAGAGGAAGGGGAATTAAGTAGAAAAAAGATATGCCATGTACAAGAACCTAAGAACTTCAATTAATGTAAACATTATATGCAATATCCGTAACATGAGCTAAGATCAATAATATCAACAAGAAAGAAAAATGGGATACAGAAATTGGAGGAGGAGGGAAGAGATCAAACAAAAAGGAAACAAGGTATGGTATGTATTGTGGTAAGTACATGTAACCACTCCTGAAGCTAACTGTAAACTGCATAAATTACAAACATGTACTAATAAAATTTTTTAAAAAACTTTTTTAAGCGTTAAAGGAAAAAATCTGTAGAGATTGCTTACATTTGAGTATTTTATGTTATAAAGCTAGACATTTACCTGAATATTTAAAACATTTTGTATACCTTAGGCTGCTTCAGGGAAACTAAAAAAGACACATTATAAGCACATGTTTCGGAACATTTTCTAACTAAAATAACTCCTTAATTTTTCATTCCAACTTTTAAAAATTAAATTTATGTTTTAAACTAATACATAAAAAAAAAATGGGGTACCATGCCATGCTTTGACACATGTATACACTGTATGTTTAAATCAATGTTAAATGTATCTCCTCAAAATCTTTTAAGCTTTTTGAAACATACAATATGTAACTATTATCTAATGTTGCCCTACTATGCAAAACATACAATATGTAACTGTTAACTAATGTTGCCGGATGACGCCAACAGTACACTAGAATTTTTTACTCTTAACTGCAGCTTGGTGTTCAGTGATTAACCTTTCCCATTCTACTCTCTCTCACTTTTTAGACATAAATTTTACAAATAAACCTATTCTCCACATTGTAGCTAAGCTGTAACTGAAAATGCCAGACTATCTAGAGGTTCCTAATAGGAAACCAAGTGTTTTAGATGTAAGGTGGGGCGTTAGAAGGGCCCTTTAACATTATACAAGGAGTAAAAATATTTAACTGCCACTGCAAAATGTTAAGGCTTACTTATAACTTTCTTATTGCTCAACTATAATTATATTTTTCTTCTAAAATCCAATTACATCCTATTTCAAAGCATAAAGAATATAATAAGTCTTACCTAATGGCTTCACCTTAATATTTACTACTATGAATCTTTTAGTACTTCAGTCAACCAAACCAGGATACAGTTACCCTTACCATTATAGAGAACTACAAGTAAATAATAATTTTAATAATTAATAATAATAAATAATTTTAAAATTATTTTAAAATAATAATAATAATAAATAATTTTAAAATTATTATGATTCTTATTTTAAACATACCAAATTGTAATAGTTCGGTACTAAAATTCTACATCTGTGCAATCCAACATAGTAACACTGAGCCACATGTGACTATTTAAACTTAACTAAAATTGAATTTATAAATTGTACCTAAGCTATACCAATCACAGTTTTCAGTTTTTAATAGCTACATTTGGCTCACAACTACCATACTTTCCATTATTGTAGAAAATTCTACCAGAAGGCACTCTAGATCTACAGTGTAACTTTAAAACAAATTATCAACACAGTTCTACTGAGATTTTGCAACTAAAGTACTTTGTTGAACTGACAGAAAGAAATCATTACTGCCATACAACTATACACTGAAAGAGCTACTTGAACGAGAGTATTGAACCAGGAATCAAAGAACCTAACTCTAGCCCAGGATTTAGCTCAGCAGCTTAAGTGCTTGCCTGGTTAAGTGTGAAGTTCTGAGTTTGATCCCCAGTACCAAAAAAAAAAAAAAAAAAAAAAAAAAAGGAATCTCATTCAATTATTATTTTGAAACCTACTCCCTATGTATTTTTTTAGCGTATTTTTTTATTTAAGAGAAAAAGACACAAAAGAAAAATGAAAAGCAAAAGCGACAAACAATAACAACAAACCCCAAACATTAACAGTATAGGTTTTCAAAACAAGATGACAGGAATTTAACAATGGTTGTAACATTGCATATTGTTACCTTCAAAAGCGTTGGTGAGATTACCAGATATAGGACATGCAAAATTGATCTAATGATATGAGTATTAACTGTTCTTTTCCAATAACGAAAAGAATTAGCATCATTTTAGCTATCTTATATACATGTATCTTACACACACACACACACACACACACACAAATTTGTATCTTTTTTCTTTTCCCTTCCTTCCCCTTATCCCAGTTACTATTCCCCTTTAAGCAGTTTCTTGCAATTGTACAATATTTATTATAGATTTTGGATCATATTTGCTCTTTCAGTGTCCTACACTAGAATGACAATACAGCAATATGGTATTTACATGTGCATCTGATTTATTTCACTTAGGAGTATAGTCTCAAAACGCATCCATTTACTTATAAAATCCTCGATACAATCTTTCTTTATAGCTGAGTAGCACTCCATTGAATAAAAATACATCTTTTTTAATCCATTCCTCATTTGAAGGGCATTTGGGTTGTTTTCAAGATTTGGTTATTAGAAATTGTGCTGTTATAAACATGGGTGCACATGTATCACTGTGGTATGACCTTTTCAATTCTCCTGGGAAAATGTCCAGAAGCAAGACAGCTGGGTCAAACGGAACCTCAAATCCTAGCTTTTTAAGGAACCTCCACACTGATTGCCACAGTGGTTACACCAGCCTACACTCCCTCAACAGTGAAGAAGAGTTCCTTTTTCCCCACAGCCCCTCCAGCATTTGTTACTGATTTCTTGATCTTGGCCATTTTTTCTCATTCTGGAGTGAGATGGAATCTCAGCATTGCTTTAATTGGCATTTCTCTATGACCAATGATGCTGAACATTTTTTCATGTGTTTATTTGCCATTTGTATTTCTTCATCTGAGAGATGTGTATTCATCTCAGTTGCCCATTTTTGGATTAAATCTTTGCATTTTGGAGACCTGATTTTTTTTTTTAATTCTTTACCTGTTCAAGATGGAAGTCCTTTGTCTGAGGGAGAGTTGGTAAAGATATTTTCCCAATTTGTGGGTTTTCTTCTCTGTTGGAGATTTCTTTTGACATACAAAAACTTTTTAATAAGATGAGACCCCAGTTGTTGATTCTGGGAAGTACTTCCTTTACAGTTTGATTTCGGTTCATGAACTCTCTGCCTACTCCTATGTCATCAAGACTTCTATCTACTTCTCTTCCTGCAGACTTAGTGTTTCTGTTTTAATATTTAGATCCTTGACCCATTTTGACTTTAGTTTAATGCATGATGATAGATATGGGTCTAGTTTTAGTTTTTGGCATACGGAGACCCAGTTTTTCCAGCACCACTTATTAAAGAAGCTATCTTTCTTCCAGTGAACATGTTTGGCCCTTTGGTAAAGATAAGGTAGCTGCCTGTGTTTGTAGTTGTGTCTATATCTTCTATTCTGTTCCACTGATCCTCAAGTTTCTTTTTTTGCCAGTACCAAGCTGATTTTATCACTGTAGCTTTACAGTATAACTTCAAGTCAGGCATTGTGTTGCTTCCTGTCTTGCCTTTGTTGCTCAGAATTGTCTTTTATTCTAGGTCTCTTCTGGTTCCAGATAAGTTTTAGGAACAATTTTGCTAGATCTGTGAGATATGCTGATGATACTTTGATTGGAATTGCATTAAATCTGTATAACAATTTTGGGAGAAAGGCCATTTTCGCAATATTTGTTCTTCCTACCCATGAAGAGGCAATGTCTTTCCATTTTCTGAAATCATCAATTTTTTTTTCAGAGTAATATAATTTTCAATATATAGGTATTTTACTTCCTTTGTTAGATTGATTCTTAAGTATTTCATTTTTTTTGGATGCTACAATGAAGGGATTCCTATCTAATTTTATACAAGTCATATAATCTACCCAAATGAATCTTAGTTCAACTATCAGGGATACATATCATGTCAACTTCATAGGGTTATTGTAAGGATATTAAAGACTTGTTTATCAAAATGTATCTTTATGTATATCTATCTAAATATCTGTGTATCTGTTCTATCATTCTTACTAAATCCAGGACCATCTTTCCTAAGGCTCCTCAGCTCTTTAAATCATTTTAAGTTACTAATAAAAACAAACTGAGATCTCTAATTTAACAAGGAAAAGGCCTGAGTGATTAAGTGGCATTTTCCGAGTTCAGTTTTTTATGCTTCTGTGCTTTAGCAGACTGAAGCTTTGTAAAAACCAGGGAATTCATGACATTAAACTTGTTCTGAAGAAAATAAAGACAAGCAATGGCTTAATAGCTCTCTTAGTAAGAGGATTTACAATTTGATATCAGGTCAAGGTCTACTTCCCAAGCTTTCTCACAAAGAATAATCCGCAAAAAAAGTCAGAAAAGAAAACCTCTGGATTAATTTTAAAAGTTTAAAAAACGAAACAAAAAGATTATCTAGAGATATGTATAACACTTCAATGTAATATAATTTGCAGAACCCAGTGGAGAAGGACTCCAAGACAGCTCTCCAGAATTTTTATGAAGGTATTTAAAATCAATGCAGTAACAAAAGAACAGGCTGCAACAATGCAAAAAATCAGTCTTACAGAGATACCCAATCTCAAAAAATAGTACCTTACCTTTTCAGACAGAATATCTGAGGTACTAATTCTTCTTGTTAAATTTTGTTCATCTTCTAATCCTTTAAAATAAAACAGCATCTTTTGAAATACTCTAAAAGATATTTACAATCTAAAATAAAATAATGCTTTATAGTATTTAGTGTTATTTTAAAGGGTTATCATTACAAGGTCTAATTTTCTCAATATTTTATCCAAAAAAAAAGAATGCCAATAAAGAGAATGAAAATCTAACCAAACTTCTCTTAACAGCCTCATTCTGGAACTTATGAGGCAAGCTTATTTAAGTATTAAATAAAACACTTTAATAAATAAATGGGCCTTTGAACTAAACAATCATTTCAAAGAAAAACAAATTTATGGAGCAAATAAAAAGCAAAACTTCATTACCAAACAGATAATCTACTTGATAGATTATGATTAAATTAATTTAGTTGTCTAAAGCTAAAATGAATTCAATATTTAAAAACTATATTGGATTTACGCATTGTGGAATCAATTTTCTATTTACTTAGGAAAACATCAGGGGAGGTTCATATAAGGTAACAATATTAAATCCATTGACATTTTCCGCGAATTTTAGGCTTAGGCTCAGATTTCTAAAGTCGTATGTTAAACTACATATATTACCCAATCTACAACAGCTTTAAAACTCAGAATATAATATATTTACAGTAGTATTTGGCTATTGTTTTTGTTAAAACAGATGAATTTAAAAACTAAGAAATCAGGTTGGGGATTTAGCTCAGCAGCATAAGCGCCTGCCTGGCAAGCGCTGGGTGGTGAATTCTATCCTTGGTACCAAAAAAAAAAAAAAAAAAAAAAAAAAAAAAAAAAAAAAATTAAAACTAAGAAATCTTTCGAGACGGATCACCATTAGTCGGAGGCTAGCCTGGGCTATACAGTGAGTCCAAGGCCAACCTGAACTGCACAGTAACACCCTGTATCAGAAAACAAAAAAAGCCAAGAAGATTACTCCAAAACATGAAAAATTAAGAAGTTAAACAAGAAAATTCATTAAAAAAGAAAAAGGGAAAATCAGAAGCTTGCAAAAAAAAAAAAAATCAAATATAGTAAAGATGTTTATACCTTATAATATGTTCTCAACATTACAACCAAAATGAAAACAAATTCATCCTTTAAGATCCTATTAATACCAACCATAGGTGGATATCCTGTCTGTAACATCTACATGAAGTTTATAAGTGCTACTATCTTCAAAGTCAATAACATCATTTAATTAAAAAAAAAAAGAATCCTATTAAGAGATCCCCATTTCACTTAGGATAAAAAACCAAAATTGTTACAAGGCTCTGTATCAGTGGTGGTAAACCGATGGTATGCATGCCCCAGCAGGCTGTTTGGTATCACTGGAAGTTCTAAAAGGTTAGCCATCACTGCTCTGTATTATGGGTCCCCACCTGCCATTTGCAATCTCCTCCCTCTCACTATTGATATCCCTAATTTTTCTTCGTGGTATAGCCCTCTCGTTATATCTCAAATAGGTCAGGCATTCTACATTAGGGTCATTCAGCTATTTCAGTGATTCCCAAAACTGAGCATATACCAGAAATCAACAGATGGACTGATTAAACATAAACTGATGAGACCCATTGTCAGAACTCATAATCCAGTAAACCTGGGCAAACAGAAACTTACATTTTTGTCAGGAATTGCTGGCACTTAAGGACTATAGTTTGAAAACCAATGTTCTCTCTGCCTAGAAATCTCTTCTTCCAGATATCTACTTGGCTATCCTATCACTGACTTCAAAGTCTGTTTAAATCTCAGATTCAAATTGAGGGGTATCCTAATCAACTTATCAGTGATACAATTAGTTACCTCTATTCCCATCCTACTCACCCTATTGTACTTGTCTAAGAAATAACTTATGTATCAGGTTTACTGTCTTCCCTTCTAAAATACAAGCCTATGAAGGCATAAGCGACTATTTGGGGAACGGTGGTACACACATGTAGTCCCAGATAAATGGAAGGTTGAGAAAGAAGAATCACTTGAGCCCAGAAGTTTGAGCCCTATCTGTGCAACAGAGTGAGATCTTGCCTCTAAAAGAGAAAGAAAGAAAGAAAGAAAGAAAGAAAGAAAGAAAGAAAGAAAGAAAGAAAGAACAAAGCAAGGCAATGAGGGCATGAATCTGTTTTGTTCACTAATGAACTTCTAAAATCCTAGAACAAAATGTTTAACTTGTCAATGAATGGGAGAAAGAACTGAAAAGCATCCACTGAATTTTACAATTAGGTCACATAAAATCTTACTGTGTAAAATTTTGGTTTTGCTATGGGGACAGAAAAGTAGACTATATTGGGTGAATAAGGGAATGGGTAAAGGAATAGGTACAGACCAGCCTTTCCAGAAAAAGAGGAGAAATACTTGACAGAAGTTAAGGAAGAATGTGTGATGAGGAGGCATTTAAGTTTTTAGATGAAAAAGTCAAATATGTTTAACATAAAGACCTAAAAAAAAGTGGTTAAAGATAAAGCAAAATAAACAGGAAACAGAGCAAGGTCCAAAAGAAAATGGGAGAAGTTAAAGCCAGTAAATATAATAAAACAAAGTGATCACAGACAAGAAGAGAGCCATCACTTCTTCAGAGTGCAAGAACTGACATGAACATTTTTTCACACTGATGTGAGTTACTTTATCTAAAACACACATTCACATTTTCATATATGAAAATATATGACAATGCATTCAATTAAACAAATTTAAAAAATAAAACTCAAAATTCTTAAGAATTTCAAGGGTGTTCCCAATTCAGCTCTCACCTGATATAAACTTATATCCACTGTCGTAAAAGCATACCACATAGACCACATGCACATTTCATTAATCTCAATACCCTTAAAGTCCTGGGTATCTGTCTGTTCATTTGGTTCTAACTTCCTAAATAGAAAAGACTCATTTTCAAGATGCATACCAAACATTATAATCTCTATGAAAATTTCCTAAATCCAAGTGAGGATATTTGATCCTTTCTTTTTCCAGTGCAGGTGTTCACATGTAACTCTCATTCTACTCTACAATGGTTATTTGTATGGCTTCTCAATTTTCCTAGATTATGCTTTTCAAAACTACCTGTCCATAAATTCAAACTTCTAACTTCTTTGCAGAGGGAAAAACCATTTCCCTGAGAATATATAATAAAAACTGGTCATTTACTCAGGTTTGCAAGCAAATTTACATCATATGGGTGGCCCTGAAAACTTTTCACATGTAAAGTGATCCCACAGCAAATATCTACCATCATAAACCATATGCCTATAATCCTAGCACTCTGAGAGACTGAGGCAGGAGAATCCCAAAGTTTGAGACCAGTATGTGTCAAAAATACTGAAAAAGGGTTGGACAGATAACATAATGTGAAGGCCCTGGGTCAATCCCCAGTATTAGGGGAGGGGGAGGTATCAGCAACATAGAAGATTGATGAAATAATAATATATATAGCCTTTTCAAACACACTCAGAAGATTCATAAAAACCAGTCACATGCTAGACAATATAACATACCTCTATAAGTATTTGAAAAGATTAGTTATCATATAGATGTCACTTTCTGCTGGTGTTACTGACTTACATATCAGTAACAAAAAATGCTGATAGAAAACCTGTACTTTGGGGAAGAAACACTTCCAAATGACGTACTAGTCAAAAAACAAAAACAAAAACAAAAACAGAAAATATTTAGAATGAGTAAGAAAGCCAGGTGTGGTGGGGAATGCCTATACTTCCAGCACTTGCGAGGGTAATGTAGAAGGATGGCCCAAGAGCTCAAGGCCAGCCTGGGCTACATAGTTCAAAGCATGCTCACTTGGGCAGCATATATACATAGTGAACTGAAAGCTAGCCTGAATTATATAGGAAGACCCTGTTCCTCCCCTGCCCAAAAAATAGAAAACCAACAACAAAAAAATAATAGAACTCATGAGAAAAAAATTATACAGCCCAACCTACAGCTGAAGTAGAAATTTTACAACTTAACAGCTTCTAAACTAATGAAAACTAATGTAAAATCTATGGTCTTGCTTCTAGGGAAATTCAAGAAGGGGAAACAACAAGGAGATAAATTTATAAATGCTGCAAATAATAAAAACGTTATGAAATTCTTAAGAATAAGCATAACTTTTACAATTTACAAGAAATAGACACATTGTCAAAAAAATATAGTTTGCACAAATTCCCTTAACAGAAACAGAAAACAGGAACTATCCTCGGATTAAAACACTCCTTGAGGGCTGGGGCTGTCACTTAGTGGTACTATACTTGACTAAGATGAGTGAGGCCATAGTTAAGATTCTCAGCACAGAAAAAAACAAAAATTTTAAAAATCTTCCATCAAGCCTGGATACTTTTACCAGCAACATCTACAGATTCCAGAAACAAGTCTCATAACATTATACTATAAATGGTCAAAGAAAAAGAGGGTGGGGGAGCTTACAAATTATGAACATAGGTTAAAAAATTCTAAACAAAACATTAGCAAACCTTTATTTTTAATGGGCAAAAACAAGAAAAATCAAGACTTCCTTAATCGGGAAGTGAATAAACTACAGTGATTAGTTTTAATGAACATAGCAATAAAAAAAATGAACTATCAATATACACAACTACATAGATGAATTTCAAATATATTCTAAGTGAAAACAAAAGTCAGAATTAAAAGGCATATACTGTGTGACACTATTCATGTGATATTCTTGGAAAAGCAAAACTAAAGGGACAGATCAGTAGTTATCAGGCTCGCTAAGATTTAAGGGAGAGGTTGAGCCACAAAGTGAAATGAGGAAAGTGTGTTAGGGGTTGTAAATGGAACTATTCCATATCTTAATTGTAGTAGCTAATGCTATCAATTACCCAGCTGCCTGCATTTGCCAAAACTTGAACTATTCCTAAAAAGAGTAAATTTTACTGTACATACATTGTCTTAATAAGCAGAAATAACAAATCCATGATTTAAATATGAAATATGACCTACTTAACCAAGCCCGAAAGGGTGGTTTAACACTGCAAACTTAGTGTAATGAATTACACTGAAAAGGAAATAGTTGCTTGTATCAAAAATTATGAAAAAAAAAAAACACCAAAAAACTTCAACATCCACTTATGATGAAAATCTCAAACTAGGAATAGAAAAAAGCGAGTTTTATTCAAAAAAAATTTCTTACAAACCCTACAAAAAACTTACATATCATGTTAAATGGTAAATGCTAAAAGTATTTTAGTCACAAAATGATGATGCACACTATAATCACTTATGTTCAACACTGTACGCCCAGATCAAAAAAATTAAAGACTGGTAGGAAACAAAAGTTGTCATCTTTAAATAATATGGACATCTATGAAGAAAGTACAAAAATACAGAAATGTTTAGAATCATTTCAGTAAAGTGCACTTTCAAAACAACTAGTTAGTTACTAAGTGCTGTTTTGTTTTGTTTCATTTTGGTCTTTTTGAGACAGGGTCTTAATATGCAGTTCAGACTGGCC
Organism: Dolichotis patagonum; assembly: GCA_004027295.1. Taxonomy (NCBI): domain Eukaryota; kingdom Metazoa; phylum Chordata; class Mammalia; order Rodentia; family Caviidae; genus Dolichotis; species Dolichotis patagonum. The sequence continues at coordinate 29,790 of PVJX010009174.1, forward strand.
TAGAACTCACTTCGTAGTCCAGGTCAGCCTCCACAATTCTCCTACCTCAGCCTCCCAAATGCTGGGATTACAGGCAAGCACCATCATGCTTGGCATTCCTTTTAAGTCTGAACTACTAATTAAAATATTTAATTGATTACCTTGACTAGATTCAGTAGCCTCAGATTTCAGGGAAAGCTGCTTGGCTCCATCTTTACCTTTTTTCAACCTGTTCTTATCTCCTGGTAAAGTCAATTTTTGCCTGAGTGGTTTTAATTCAAATGCCTGAAAAGTTTTAACCTGTGTTTTCTCTTCAGGAGCTACTTCTTTACTTGAGTCTTTTGTAATACTGACGTTATCAGTGCTTGTTTGGTCCTCAAAGTTCAACGTTTTATTAGAGTCTTCCTGCACATTTTCTTCTTTGCTACTCAAAGCTAGTTTTTCATCCTTATTGATACATTCTAGTTCCAATTGTATTTGCTTATATTTTAAAAGTAAATCTTCAAAAGTTTCTTCCCCACAGTTTTCACTTTTTGATGAGTAATTCTGTTTTCTTGATGGAGATCTTCCAAAGCTTTTGGCTGAACAGCATATTAAGGAAATCAGTTTTGAAAATTGTTGAGTCAAATTAAGAAGATAAAAATATAGATGAATTTTCTTCTAAATTTTTCAAGAAACATGATCTGATATTTTTTAATTACTATATTCCATTTAACATATATGCTTTCAATGCCCACTTTCATTATATGCCCACGTCAATTCAACAAGTATTTATAAAATAGTGCACATATAAAATCAATAGTTTCAATAATTACCAGAAGTATCCAGATAATTCACCTAGTTAGGTTATAGACAGCATAGCTGTTTCTGTAAGTACCAGGAAATCTCGTAACAACCTGATGTTTCAGATTCTTTTCTGAAGGAAAAGAAGAAAAATTCAATGTGGATTATCTACACTTCAGATAATCAGAAAGTGATGTTTCTTCTCTTTAGTTTCTTTTCATATCCCAAATTAAAAAAAAATAAGAAAATAAACTGACAATTGGACTAATTTACAAATTAGAGCCATCTTCTTTTTTTTGTTGTTGTTGTTTTTTTGGTACCGGGGATCGAACTCACGCCCTCATGCTTGCCAGGCAGGTGCTTAAGCCACTGAGCTAAATCCCCAGCCCTAGAGCCATCTTCTTAAAAGTATGATACGTAAGTTGCTCAGAGCTCAACTACATTAATATTCAACATATGTACAACTAAAATAAGTTGTATTATAAAAAATAAAATCCTTAAATAGTACTTAAAATGTATCTTCTAAAATCAAATAATTCATATATATAAACATTGTTACACTTTATTTTTCTAACCAGTACCTCCTATAGTTTTTAAAACAAGTTGTTTACGGACCATTTTCCATTGACTAGAATGTTATATTGTGGTTTCATAAACAAATTTTTTTCCTGTTTAACAATCTATGGGATAAGCAGTCAACAAAGATCTTTAAACTCCCTAATAAACAATACAAAAATAAGAATCACCACCCAACATTTGAGAAAATAAGCTGTAATGTACAACTGAAAATATTTTACAGTTCTTCAGCAAACTGTTCCAGAAAATGTTCATTCTGATACACTCAGAATCAAGTTTCTTGAAAGAATACTAGTTCAATACTGTTCTGACCTACCCTATAACCAAACGAATATGGATTTCTGTCCTGTTAATTCAACAGAAACTACTCAAACTGAGTGTCTATTAATAATTTCCAACCTAATTTTGTCTGACCTCTCAGTAGCATTTGATGCTGTATACCATTATTCTCCATAACCCTCACTGTGCCCTTGTTTCTCTATCTTTTTAAAATTCATGACTTCTTTTCTCTACAATTTCTGAAATAACTGTTCTAGTAAGCTCTCCTTCAAAACTTTTGATTTAGAGCAAAGTGCTCCCACAGTATTACATACCACAAGAGAGAAACTTCCTGATAAGATACATTAGTCAGAATTGCCTATCTTCCACAAGTTCTGACCATTAATACTGACAGAGTAATCCTAAAATACAGCACGGATCTAATCAGTTAACCTTCCTTGTTTAAATCTCCATAGGACAGAGTCCAAAATCCTTCGAATGGGTGTCTTATGATCTGACCTGTGTTGACCTTTCCAATCTTACCTTTTTACTGCTTATCACAATTTGTGTACAGCTTTGTATCTAGGTTTCTCCATTCTTCAACTTCACTTTAATTCAAGTAACTTCCTCAATGAATTGAAAATTACTTACTTCCCCCTCTCCTTTATGTACTCATATACATACTGTAATTATCTACATTTACAAAGGGCTTTGTCCTGAAGCCATCTAAATATACAATTGCAACAATTAAAAAGTAAATAAAGACTAAAAACCTTTGAGAAAGTATGCAAATGATAAAGACTCCACAAAGTAGCAAAAAGTGAAATAACTAAGGAATAGGAAAATTAGGAAAAGCAATTGAGTTATTACTAATCTCCTTCAGGATTACATAAAAAAAAAAATCTCTTAATCTTAATGATACTGACTAGACCAAAACCAGCACACCCAGATGTAACTTTAAGCCAGCCAAAGACACAATTTCTGATTTAAATTTCAAAAATAATTGCTTTTGAAAACCAAATTTTAAAATCTAAATAAAAATATTATTTAACCTTTCAGCTGTAGCTGAAAATGGGATGATTTTTTTTAATTGATGACAATGGCCCAAATATGTTAGTCTCCATCTGATTTGGAAGTTTAAAACAGTAGTCATCGAAGGGAGACTTGTGCTAAAATAAGACTGACAAAGGGTCTATCATTCTAAAAAATTTAAAGTGAGTAAGAATAAAGAGCTACACTAGAATCTGATTTATTGTTTGTTTAAAGCTGAAACTACTGAAACTAAAAAAACTATAACCAAAAAAAATCTGTATTCAAAATACTTTACATTTAAATTATTGAAAGCCATACAATTGCTCTTTTTTACACAGTATTTGTAAGGACATTTTTTATCACAGTGGAAATATGAATTAAACATATAATACTGACATTAAAAGAATTCAATAAATTCTACACTACAAATTTTGTTTGGTCATATTATACAAAAATTGTTGGGAATTATGTTTTTCTTTTCAAAGAACACCACTGCTAGGATGGACTATTGATATTTCATGAGGAAAACTGCACAGAGAATCTAAACAAGCATCCTTTTCTTAAAGGGCGGCATTTGTAAAACAAGAGAGAGAAAGAAAAAATACAGCAGAAGAGTGTTTCCAACAAGTTATATTACTATTGTAATTGTTGTTTTGGTTTTGTGAGATAAAGTCTCAATATGTAAGCTCAGGCTGGACTCAAACTCACAATTATCCTCCTGTCTCAGCCTACATGGTGTAGGCCGTATACCGTCATACAGTGTGCACCACCATGCACAGCTTGCTTCTGACAAGTTATTACAGAAATCAAAGTCACTTAGACTCTACATTTTCTTATATATTTACAATTTCATATGTCTGCTTACTAATAGAAATATGGATAAACATCAAAATAAAGGTATATGTCAGAGGCCCAAACTTGTACTGAATGAACAGACAGAAGACAAAGGGCAAGATGACAGGAAGTCCATTCATTTCCTCCTTTTCCCATACAGAATAAAACAAGAATAAAGCCATAAACTGTCACAGCACTTTTTGTATACCTCAATTTGAACTTTTTTACTAAACTGTATTTGTTTGTCTCTCCAAAATGAAGTGCACATTTTAGATCTAAATTCTCTTTTAAAAACCCACATACACGCCTAACTAGCCCTTCTGACTTGGATTCAGAACAATCAACAAATCCATGGATTAAAAAAAATATTCTGGACAGAAGTTTTCTAACCTTCTTGAAAGAACACTCATTGTCTTTAAAAGTACTTAAATAATTTTTTTCTGAATCAATCCTCAAATGCTCCTAATACAATGTCTGGTTGCAGAAACATGTTTCTTCAGGGCAGCAACATCAGAAGCTGCTTTTACCTAATTAAACACTGCTAACCCCTTTACATCATGATATCCAGGACACCCCATTCGGGCCCTTAAGTATTCTGTAAAAATAATTTGGAGTATCTTCCAAATAAATATATGTAAATTTTACACATAATGAATACATTTTAAAAAATTACATGAGAATTAGAACTAGTAATGAAAGCCCTTCATAAACTTCAATGCAGTTATTACAGAGTAATCAAGACATAGTTCTATAAAACAGGAAACCTTCAGATAATTTCATGATATAAAATCTACAGTAAACTCAGTAATGTTAAAGATAACAGAATAACATTAAAGGGAGCAAAAATGATCATGTATTTTACTGTTTTCCTTCTTTCCTTGTCCATAATATACACATGCCCCCCTCTAAAACTTTAAAAGTACTGGTGAACTTACCTTTGTGTCTGGCCCCCATGCAAACCCCACTACAAGTTATAAGATATTCAAGTCAACACAGTAAGAAAAGTTAATGAGCATACCTATGAGTTTAGAAAGCTCTATCGATACAGTTGCTAAAGACACAGTAGTTCTTCCTCCCCCCAGCCTCCACTCTAAGGCAGTAATGAGGTTGAGTAAGAATGGTAAACGGAATCACAAGAACGGTGGGATTAGGCCAGGCATGGTGGAGTATGCCTGTAATTCCAGCACTTGGGAGCCCGAGGCAGGAGGATCACAGCGAGCTGGAGGCCAGCCTGTGTTACAACATGAGTTCAAGGCCGGCCTGAACTTCAGAGTGAAACCCTGTTTCAAGAAAAAACAAACAAACAAACAAAAAAAAAAAAACAAAAAAAAAAAAGGGTGGGATTGTGCAGATCAAAACTTACTTACAATTTCCAATGTTTCCAATGTCAAGATGCAATACAAGTAACAACACAGTATTTCCAAGTGTTCGCTATTTTTCCTAACAATCTAAATCAACTGCACATAAAACTCAAAGTTTTTGTACTAGCAAAAAAATACATGCTTATATAAATTTGAGCTTCCGATAAACTACTGCAAGTCTTACCATCTGTGATCCCACTAGGTACCCCAATCAACAACGCATTAATATCAAAACAATAATGCAACCTCGGCAGCATCACTAGTATGACACATGGAAATTACCGAGCAACTTTATACCGACAAGAACAAGCGGCTCCGCAAAAGTTACACTCATCTTGTGGACCTAGTTAATGACGCCAAGGGGAACTCTAGTGACACACCCAGGGCCGACCGCCTCGGTTAAGGATACAGCTCTTCCGAGGTGGAGAGGGCTCTCGCCAGCTCTGGCTGCTGCTGAATCCGGATCCTGCTCCTCCTCCCAGAGGTCTGCACCCGGGCTTGCCTCCTCGCTCACCCACTCCTCGACCCCGACTCCAGCGACTCCCACCCCTATAGGGCCTGCCTCGAAAGCGGAAACGGTCCAAGGCAATGTGGCTCCGCTCCCAGAAAGACGGCCGGGGGCTGCTTTCGGACAGTGAGCTGGAAGGCATCCGCACCGAGGGCGGATGAGACCGGAAAGGCTCTTTGGGTCGGTAGCTGCTGTGTCCCCTGAGGTGGCCCCGCTCCGACGCGTGCCGCGAGCGTGAGAAATTCCTCAGCGGCTGCTGGGAGGACGAGGACGACGACGAGGAGCCACCGCCTCCGCCGGATCCACCGCCCCGGGCCGGGTGTAGAGGCCTTCGCCGCGGATACGGTAACAGCCCGCCGCCACTGCTGCTGCTACTGCTCCGGCTCCGTATCTGGCTGTTATTATCGTCGTCACTAATCTCCCCATCCTCAAGCTCCCCTTCTTCCTTCGGCGACAGGCCACTGGAGGCCGTGGCCGAAGTGTCCGCGGTCGCCATCCGGGGAGCAGCGCCTTCCACACAACCTTAGCCCTCCGTCCGGGGATCCGCCCGACAACTGCCTTCCTCCTCGGCTTCCTTCTTCCCTAACGGACCTGGTAGGTGCGGCCGTACAGTATTCGGACACCTAGCGGGTTCTGCTCCCCAACTTCCCCGCACCCCAGTTCTTTCACGCCGGACCGTCGCAAGCCAGTTCCCTCTCCTAGCGCCCCCTTGCTCCTCAGCGATCAGGAATCTTCCGCCTCGCGAGAAAGGGGATCTGCTAGCGGCCGAGCCCGCGCCGTCACTTCCTGCGGCACGCCGGAAGCGAGGTTTCCAACTCACGCGATAATGCGAAACAGGCGCACTTTAGAGTTGCAGTATCTTGTCTGTCATCTGGGTCATCCTTCCGGTCTACAACTCTCGCCCACCCTGGGGGCCAAACTGAGACCGGTGGGTGCGGGCTGCGGTGGGCCAGCTTGCTCTTACTTACCGGCTTGAGACAGTTTCGTAGTAAACAGAAGGGATAACAACTCTGTTTTTTAATTGCTCTGAAGACTACTGCCGAGGGGACGCAGGAGACCTGTTTCTTTCGGGGGACGGGGCGGGGCGGGGAAGGGCAGTTTCCGCCATCTTGGTGAGGGCAAGGGAAGGCGCCCGAAGCTCCCCGGTGGTCGGCTGTGCTGGCTCACATGCGTCATACTAATAAAGAGGGAAGATTGACCCTCTCGCGCCCCATCCTCCATTTATGCCCGTTCCCTTTACCCCGCTGTCACCACTAACCTCGGCGGGCCCTTCGCCTGCCCCAATTGTTCAGCCTGTACCTGAAGGAAGCTTAGCAGCTAGTTCCTCATAACAGGTTTAAGATAGCGCCGAATGAGGGGGCAAGGGAAATGCCGACCAATTGCGCTGCAGCAGGCTGTGCTACTACCTACAACAAGCACATTAACATCAGCTTCCACAGGTAATCTGGGAAAGGGAGTGGGGGTGCGGGAGCTATCAGTCCGGGTTTCGATGGTGGCAAGAACAGGAAGATTCTACAAATCCTACTAAGTTTCACAGCTGGCGCCAGGAAAGAATTATTTTTGGCCTTTATGTGTGGTTCTCAAGTCTGTCGATTTTTTTTTCTTCCCTTTTGGGGAAAGTGTACACATTAAAAAAAAATGCACATGCTGCATGATGACAACTCTAGGGAAAAAGTGATAGGAGGATACTTACCCAATTTTCTACTCTTTTTCTAAATATTAAACCATGTTTCGTTATGAATGACACCACAGGGAAAGATCTTTTCCCCTTCAAGTCAAGAGTCACCTTAGGAAAAGCTTTCCACATGCCCATTAATATTTGGAAATATCACTAGGTGAATTAACAGGAAACATTCAGGTTTTTAATTGTAAGTACTGAGAAACTGAATCATCATCACTGACAGTCTTGATTTCAGCTATGTTAATGAAAGTGCAAAAGATAAGTTTTCTTTTCTCGAGTAATCAAAAGAATGTAGATTGTATTTTTCCTTCCTTTGCTGGAAGTTCTATCAAATCAAAGCTCTTGAAAGCACCTGCAACACTGCCTGGTGCCCACTACCTGCCTGAAGAAAAGAAATATTAAAAAGTTAAGGATAACGGTTATGATTTTTTTTTCTTTTTCTCTGTGTAGCCCTGGCGGGCCTCAAACTTTCAGTAATCCCCCCCACCTCAGCCTCTGAAGTGCTAAGATAACAGGTGCGCACCACCACACCCAGCCAGTTCTGACTGTGTATACTTTATGATTTCTGTGATATTAGGATATAGGAAGTTAGGTCATTGACGTTTCCCTAACCTCACTATTACTAAATACATCCCCTTATTGAAAGCTTTCCCTTAAAAATAATCCTGTGATAGTTGTTTTTTAACTACTTCATATAAATATAGTGCTTTATTTCTTTGTGTGTCAAATGTGTGGAGTTCCTAATTGTCCAACATTGTGCCTAGGATCCATGAAGTTCTTACCCTCCTACAGTTCAGAGCTGAATGGAGGAGAGGTACCAATAATTACAGTTAAGTGCCCCAGAAAAGACCTTCAGACAGACCTCATTTAGCCTTGCAAAGTCAGAAAACACTTCTCAAAGGATGTGACATTTCATATGAGAGGAGAGGATTATATAGACTTTGTTCTCTATGCTCCTTCAGTATTTTCTGTTTTATTTTAAGAATACTTGAGAAGCCATGGAAGGTTTAAGAAGAATAATGGTGTGATTAGATTTGCATATTTAAAAGTCCTCTGGCTACAATGTGAAGAATTAGAGCATTACTTAAAGTGCTAGTCAAGCATCATCAGAGTGAATTTGATGAGAAAGGAGTTTATTGTAGAATGTTAATTTACTTGCTGTTTCTTTGACAGGGAAATCCTACCACAATGTCAGCTGAGCTAAATACTACCACTTAATTCTAGCACAATAAGTGCTTGGGGTGGGCGAGAATTAATATAAAAAAAAGGTAGCTGTACTATGTGCAAATCATCTGTCTATTAAGAGCCTAACAGTTTCATTAACTTTCAGTTATTCATAGACATTTTTATCCCCATACAAGTTATGTTATCTAAATTTACTGCTTCCATTTTTCCTATCTCTTAATCCCCTCGAATCTAAGTCTCTAATAATGTTCTGATACTGCCCTTGTTCACATGACCTCTGTATTTCTCTCCATGCATTTTTTATGGTATGTGTTCATTTCCTCCTTGAAATACTCTCTTCTTGTAGCCAAGTGTATTGGTGCATGCTAGAAATCCAAGCTACTGAGGAGGCTAAGGCATGAGGATTGCAAGTTCTTGGTCAGCCTGGGTAACATAGAGAAGATCCTGGGTCAAAAAAAAAAAGTGGGGGGACTATAGTTCAGAGGGAAAGGGTTTATCTAGGATGTGTGAAACTTGCTGGAGGAGGAAAAAGAAGAAATACTTTCAACTTTCGAATTCCTGATACTAATTTTGTGATTTTTTTTCAAGCTCTTCCCCTTGCTCATCTCCCCACCTCCCCACCTCAGTCTTCACACTCTTGTCAAAATGATTTCAACCCTTATAATCCCAATTAACATGTACTTGTTGCTGCTTTCAAAATCAGTATCCCCAGTCCTTATCTCTAACTTGTACCAGACTTACAGGCCAGTGTCTATCATTTCCCTGGTCTCCAGCTGGTCTTGTAGATTCAACATCTGCAGTAAACTGCCCCTCCTACAAAATACCCCACCTTCTGTATTCTTTTTCTCAAACAGAGCCATTGTCCAGCCAGAAATTTGAAAGTCGTCCTACATTGACTTTTACCACCCTTTTAACTGGTTTACTGCTTTCATTCATGCACTGCTAATCACTACTGTGATCATGATATATAGCTAAATGTTTAATAGCTGGTTCAGTAGAGGAAAAGAAAGGCCTGCTGTGTAGTATTTGCCTAACTTCCATAATATACTCCCATCAAAGTTGGTTTCAAGTCATATGACATTACTGAGTTGGGAAGAGTTGTGTGATACCATAACACTATTCTACAGTATTTCTACCATACATGTACAACAGATATAAGTAACAGTATAAAAACAGATAGTAATAAAATAATTAGGAAATTAGAATTTGCAGTACTTAATACGTTTGCTTTTAATTGCAAGTTTATATAATTTTTAATATAATTGTCTTTAACAACCAGTTCAAATATCTTCTGTTAACAGTTTTTACAGTTCAGCTCTTTGACGGCTTACCAATGCTATTTTGGATAATCCTCCAGCATGACATCATGTCGTAACACTCTTCCCTGTCCGCATGATACTCAGTACTCTTTACTGCTCCCAGTTAGCTTCTGTAGCTAAGTTTTACTTTCTTTAAAACTCTCCAATAGATACTGACCTTTTTGTTTTAGGATTCTGCTAGGCCCTGTACTTAGCCTGTTTTAAGACTCATGACACAGTAGTCACTTTTATAATAGCAACAAATAGCCCTTATTGTATTCACCATGTATAGTACTATGCACTTGGCTAAGCACATACGTTTTCCTCATTTAATCCTCAGAACCATTCTTACCTCACTTCACAGATGATAAAGAGGAGAACCAAAAATGTTAAGTCACCTACAGTCTCCCAGCTTATATGCAAAGAAAATAGGGTTGGAGACTTTATTTGTCCAGAAGCAATGTCCTCATACCTTGTCATCTACTATACTACTCTACTTTCCCAATTGCAGTAGATGCTCAGAATACATGTCTTCAGTGCCTAGTACAGACCTGGAATATGAGACATTCAGTTATTTTTAAAAGATGTAAAGAAAATAACATTGATCAAACCACTGAGTGATGTCCAAAACATCTAATGTTACGACGGCCTGGTTCTGCTGTAAAACAAGAATATATTCATCTGTTACCACCAAATTTTAAATATTTTATGGTTATTATTACATAAATGAAGCTGATGGGCTGCATCTCCTGCACTTTAAATGTACTGTGAAACATCCACGCAACAAATAGAAAACACGACTGGGAATAAGGCTCTATGAAAACACCAACATCAAATATAAGATTATTTCATTACAAAGATTATTTAAGAATGTCAAATTAATCCCATTAGTTCATTTGTTAATTGATTCACTCAGAAAAGTTCTAGTGCTTAACACGTACTACGGTACATAGCTATGATGACCCAGGAAAAAGTGGTGAAAAATATAGCTCATAACCTGGGGAAACTTATAGTCTAATGGGAGCAGAGGTTAAAAAAATACATAGTTACAATGTAGTGATATTAGTGCTGTATGACATAATAAACATTAACTATCTCATGATCATGAAAACCTTAGTAAGGTAGAATTCCTAAATAGTCTTAGAGAAGGGAAGTAGAATTTGGTCAAGTTAAAGTTGCATTTGAGGCATTGGTTTCATAATAAAGGAAGGAGTTTAAAATAGAGCTTTAATAAAAGAATTAGGGAATATAAATTATTGATAGAGCACTTGTCTCACATGCACAAGGGCCCTGGGTTTGATTCCTACCACTCAAATAAGCAACCAGTGAAAAACAATATTTGAAAGAGGTGTTCTATGCCTGAAGACATGGTACTACAATGATAATTTATTTGTTCTAAGTCTTCAATGACGCCTCAACAAGAAGAAATGTGTTTAAGGTTTGGTTCTAGTTTAGGCTTTAGGAAACATTCCCAAACCATTAGTAATAGAACAGAGATCTTTGAAGTGACAATAGATTATCATTAAGAGATGAGAGCTAGGCAAAGTAGTAAGTTCTTCAGAAAATTTCTGTTTTCTAGTAAGATAGATACAAAAAACAAACTGCATAGAGTGATGTGAACAAATTCTAGTGTCTTCTAGGTATGTTGGAATTGGGAGAGATGGAGTCAGAAGATGGATGTATTTATTACATACTGTATTTGGGCTTTTATCTCTGCTTTTCACGACTAGCAATGTGAGCAAACCTAGTATGAGGTATGATCAAGAAATGTGTGTGTTTAAATTTTAGCCAGGCTAGGTGACACATGTCCATAATCCTAGCACTCAGGAGGCTAAGGCAGTGAGTTCAATCCCAGCCTGAACCACACAGTGAGACCCTGTCTCAAAAATAAATTTTAAAAATTATTACAGTGAACACAGATTTCCATTAATCCTCCTTCAAACCTTCCCCTCACATATGCTTGTGTGTCAGACACACTCATCTCATCATTCCTGCCTCTTTTTGGAGTAGTTCTGGAAGTCTTCTTTTGTGAAGTATCTTTTATTTGTGTTGTCGTGGCTGCCTTGATGTCCTGAATCCATTCAAAATATTGATTGGTCATGTTGATTTTGGAGAAGAGCCAAAAGCCACACAATGTCAAATCCAGGGAACAAGGTGCACATGGGGGGACTATAATGTCTTTACAAGCCTGCCTTCCGATTGATGGCATTTGGCAGTAGCATTGTATTTTTCATCACACCTCAAAAAGACACTCCAAGGAGGACTTCAGAATTGCTTCGGAAAGTGGCAAGAAAGATGTAATAAATGTGCTTTATGTGAGAGAGGAGTATTTTGAGGGGGGTTCATGGCAACATGTTTTGTACTGTCATATATTTTTTAGATTACGTATTCACTGTATTTTTCAGGAACCCATGTATATAAGATAGAACCAAAACTTACCTATTGAGGCCTCAGATGGGGTTCCCAGAGTGCTGGGATTACAGGCTTGGACCACTACACTCAGGCTGGTCAGGGTCATTTGACTGATTGTGTTAAGGACTAGTTGAGAAGAAATGTCTCTTAAAGCTCTGAAAAATAAAGATACTCAAATCAGTTTTTTTTACAAATTTTTTCACAAATTACAGAAATTAGCATGATTTGGTTTCTAGTCCAATATTTGGATATCGTGAGTTTCCATTTTTAATGTAAATGAGAGATCCTTTAAAATTTCTTTAACCATTTTAGATTTAGTCAGAGGTATGATAGTTGGAATTTGAGTTGCCATTTTTTTATTTGTTTAAGGTTTCCCTTGGATCCTAAAAGAAGAAAAGAATGGGTTCGCCTGGTTAGACGCAAAAATTTTGTGCCAGGAAAACACACTTTTCTTTGTTCAAAGCACTTTGAAGCCTCCTGTTTTGACCTAACAGGACAGACTCGACGACTTAAAATGGATGCTGTTCCAACTATTTTTGATTTTTGTACCCATATAAAGTCTATGGTAGGTAAATTTTTTTTAAAGCCATTTTTAGCAGCTTTCTTTTTTGTTCATACAAAGTAGCAGTCAGGGTACGTTGCTATTCTAGTATAGTGGTATATTCAATAGTTACATACCTTCCTGTAGTGGTTTTTTTTTTTTAGGTTTTTGTTGTTCGTATATGTTTGTGATACTTAAGTAATGATTACATTCATTCTGAGGAATTGGTACTTACATACAGAGCATCTTAATCATTTTTTCTTCCCTTTTCCTTCCCCATCATCCTGTCTTTGCCATCACCAGACCTTCCTCTTTCATAATAAATATGCACTCGGGTGTCCTGACTCCAATATTCTTTCCCCAATATAAATAGTTTTACTGGGTAGATTGAGCATCTCTGATAAGAATTTTTGTATTAAAGATGCTTAACTGGTAGTCTATATAAATATTCCAAAATCCAAAAACCTTGAAAATCTGAACCACACTGGTCCCAAGTATAAGGAACAATCAACCTGTATTGGAATTTTACACTACTATCAATTTTTATTAATAAATATACCATTTGTAAAACAAATATTATTAATGAAGTCTCCAGCATCACTGATTTTAGGATGACATATAAATAACATGCCAAGTGTTTTAGGAGCAACACACTAAGTTAATATATAGGAATATAAGGATAGAGTTAAGTAAAGTTGAGAAACTTAATAAAGCTCAAGTATTCTTTCAGTCTGGATTTGAGAACTTGAAAGTCTAGAAAAGGTTTCTGACCTTCCAGAAAACAATTGTAACTGAAGGAGAACAAAAGGCGGTGGGCTAAAGAGTGAGAAATTATCAAATGTCAACACACACAAAAAAGAAAAGATACATGGTGAATGAATTAAAATTTATGTCTCATCTAGTTAGGGAAGATTTGATCAGAGACGAAAAGTTGAAATAGAGTCACCAAAAGAAAAGGATAGAATGAATACGGAGCATTTAGTTTTTAAAAGGATGTATATTGCTGGGCGTGGTGGCACATGCCTGTAATCCTAGCGTTTGAGAGGCTGAGTCAGGACGATCACTGCAAGTTTGAGGCCAACCTGACCTACACAGGGAGACCCTGTCTCAAAAAACAAAACAAACATCAAAAAAAGGACAAATAACTTCGGGAAGAAAATTCTTTTTCTGAATTATTTGTAACATTTAAATTTGTAAATAGACACAAGAACAAGAAACTTTTCATTAAACTTTACATTATGCCAGAATCCAATGCTGGAGATCCAAAGAGCAACAGAATTCTAAGCAGTTCTCTGTGCTGAGGGACCAGCTGTAGGTTTCATCAGGACAGGAACTATATTTCCCCAGAAATTCATTCATTGTATGTGTATCAATAAGTGTTTAATAAATGAAAAACAGTGTTATGAAGATACGATATCTGAAAAACAAGATTATGTCTAGTGGTTTAATGTTCTTAGAGTAAAACAAGAATTCTTCAGGTTTCTGATTTGGGCAAAAAGTTCCTGACCAGTTTTTAAATCCTTGAAGATATAACTGTAAACAATAGATTATTCTGTTTAAAAGCTTGATGCTTCAAAATATGTTTATATGGATCCTTCAATTTTTATTTCAGTAGTCTGTAGGTCTGAAATATTCATCAAATTGAGAGAATAATATTTAAGCTTAAAGTCATAGACAAACACCATGTGTAAATATATTCTAAATTGCAAGAAGTAAGAAATTGCAGAGGAGTTCTAAGGTCTCCACAGAGTTACACTCAATAACTTGGATGATGCTTTGGAAGTCAGTTTATTTCCAAATCAGTGTTTAAATATCCCTGGGGAGGACAAGAATATAAGTCAGTGGCACAGTGCCTGCCTGGCAAGTGTGAGGTCATGAGTTCAACCTCTGGCAAATAAATAAATAAGTAAATCACGCTATTTAAATAAATATCTGGAGAGAAAAGCCAAAAGGAAATAGGTGACTGGAGTTCATTCAAAATCAGGTCTTGAAAGGACAGTTAAGTACTCTGTTACCCAGAACTGGACAGGATTTACTTACTTGTGATATTCTATAATTTATTTTCCACTCTAATTTTATTTGGCTCAGGAACTAAAGTCAAGGAATCTTTTGAAGAAAAACAAGAATTGCTCTCCAGCTGGACCATCTAATTTAAAATCAAACATTAGTAGTCACCAAGTACTGCTTGAGCACAGTTATGCCTTTAGGAATCCTATGGAAGCAAAAAAAAGGATAATTAAACTGGAAAAAGAAATAGCAAGCTTAAGGAGAAAAATGAAAATTTGCCTACAAAAAGAACGAAGAGCAACTCGAAGATGGATCAAAGCTACGTACTTGATGAAAAATTTAGAAGCAAATAATGTATTACCTAAGGACACTTCAGAACACACTCTGCCAGCTGCCTTAAGCAGTCTTCCTTTGGAAGATTTCAAGATTCTTGAGCAGCATCAAGATAAAACATTACCAATTCTCTAAATCTAAAACATCCAAGAGTACCTTCACTTAAGTTTTTCCTGCACAGAACTTGTTGCCCATCCATCATTCTTTTCAGAGGTAAATATATTTATGGCAATTATGCCACAATTGAGTATTTAATAAAGTTTTGTGTGAAGTAAAATTACTATATATATAATTTATGAAGACTTGACTACAAAAAAAAACTTTTTATGAAACTTGTAGTTGAGAATGAATGGAAGTGCCTTACTGAGAGTTTTATATAGTGCTTAGAAATTTTGCTAGGAAGTTGTATGTTTGCAAGGTTTTTGTTTTCATCTAAGCTACCATTAAAGCACGTCTGTAATTCCAGCACTCAGGAGGCTGAGGCAGGAGGATTGCTGCAAGTTCAAGGCCAGCCTGGGCTACAAAGTGAGTTCAAGGACAGCCTGAACTACATAGTGAAATCCTGTCTCAAAAAGACGAAAATAGTAATAAACTACTTGTTAAAGAACACCCTATGACACATAATATTTCTTTTTTTTTTTTTTTTTAATTTTTCCTATACCAAAGTCAGGGTATTACATTCTGAATAAGATTCCAGATACTAATTATTCACATTAAATGTGACCTTAAAATTCCTGGATTTATTTTTATTTATTTATTTTTTGAGACAAGATCTTGCTATGCAGTTCAGGCTAGACTTGGGCTCACTTTGTAGCCCAGGCTGGTCTCAAATTTACAATAATCCTCCTGCCTCAGCCTCCCAAATGCTGGGATTACGGGATTGTACCACCATGCCCGGCTTTACTTTTTTTTCCCCCCTGGATTTTATTTTATTGACATTATGGTTTGAAAATTCATAGAACAAAACTGAGGTACAGGGAAAGTCATTTAAACTGTATGTCTTTTACCATTAGAAGCAAGTTTATCATGACCTGCCTTATAAAGATGCTAGATTTAAAAATAGTTTGTAATGTTTTAAAAATAATGAAGAACCAAAAAAAGAAAAGAATGAAGTACCTTTGAATCATTCAAACTAAGTAAGGCCTCCAGCACCTTGGACTACTGAAAGCTAGTAGCTAATGATACTCTGCTTCTAAGAAAGCAAGTTGTGAAATAATTCAACATTCACAATTTAGCTTTTATCTTGATAAAACAGATACATTTGTACTGCTGTTTTTCTCATAATAAAAATTCTGAGTTTCCAACTTCAAAGTGGATAGATTAAGAGGCAAACATGTTACCAAGCTTCTATGTGTTTTATTGTTTTTAACTACTTTCTATCTCAAAAATAACTTATGAATATAGTAAACTATTTTCCCCCTTCATAAACCCAGTCAGAAAGTACTGGGCCAGGGATATAGCTCATCAGCACAGTGCCTGCCTGGCAAGCATGAGATAGTGAGTTTGATTCCTGGTACCAAAAAAAAAAAAAAAGAAGAAGAAAGAAAGAAAGACCTCATTCCTCTAATTTATTCTTCTTGGGCCGGGGGTATAGCTCAGCAGCACAGTGCCTGCCTAGCACAAGCAGGGCCCAGAGTTCATTCCCGGTTTCAAAAAAGAAAAGTATTACATTGTATCTTCATAATTAACAACTTAAACTGTAGTCAATTTATCTTACATTTAGCTTTCCCTGTCTCTCCCTCTCGTTAGTGACTCAAACAGAGTAAACCTAATATATAAGGGAAATGAAATGTATTCTTTATAAAAACTACATGTTGGGCCAGGGGTTTAGCTCAGTGGCACAAGTGCCTGCCAGGCAAGTGTGAAGTCATGAATTTGATCCCCGGTACCAAAAAAAAAAAAAAAAAAAAAAAAGCTACATGTTCCTGATAAAGCTATGCAAGTACTATTATTTTATAAAACAGAAGCATCAGAACCATTTCTATGGTTGCCACTTGAATTAAAGGATTTGCCTTATTTCATCAAGTGTTTAATAAGAGCCCTTTCCTCCAAAAAGCTTTGGTAAGTGTAAAAACTTATTAGTAGTATAATCAAATTATTTAATCCTTCTTTGTGATATTACCATATGAAAATAGCATAAATCTTGTCATGAATTACCGTAAATCTTCCTTAAAAAGTTAACACTTTTTTGCCAACTGTTTGGATAGTTTCTTTTTCTTTTAGTAAGACTTTTCTTTTAGTAAGACTTGCTTAAATCCTAGCAGTAGTCTTTTCGTAGTATTAGCACAAAAAGACTATGCTGGGGATTGAACCCATAACCTCACATATAAGCTCTCTGTCGCTGAGCTGCATCCCTAGTGCTTGCTTTATTTTGAGACAAGAACTCACTAAATTGTCCGGACTAGCCTTGAACTTGCAGTCTTTCTGCCTCTGCTTCCTGAGCAGCATGGGCCACTGTGACTGGCAGCATTCTTTCTAGTAAGGAATGTTTTCCAAGCAAATGCAAAAGTAGGAAATGTTTCTTAGTTCATATGAGATGTTTGTAACAAATATTTATGAAAATCCTTTGTAGCTGGCATAAACCTTGTTAAGTCATTTTATATTTAGCTTAAATATTGGATATACTTCCTTAGAATTATCACTGCATGTTTTTTCCTAGTATGATTTCAAATACCTTTATATACTCATATTCCAGTATATAATCATGAGCAAACATACTGATCATATCTTTGTAATTTAAAATAAATTAGACAAATTATAATTTAAACATAAATTTATTTTCCAAGTTTTGACTTTCATGTAGTTCACCATCTACCTCAAATACTATACACGAATTATTGCAACCTAGTTCCTATGTACAGCATCTTGATATCAACATAAACAAAAAACAAAATACAGTAAGCTTTTACAGTTATCTACTCTTCATTGATTATTTTATATCAGTGAAGAAACTACCCCCTAAGTAATTTTAGAGTAAATTTTTTGTGTTTTCTCCTTGCCATTTTCTTGTTACTGTCATAATGTGCTCTGAACCCTCCCTGCATCAAATTGTTTTATTAATTACATCTGTCTCTAGCTTCATTCATGAAGTAATAAAATCCTTTCTAAAATCCTTTTTCATTTGGCAGATAATATTTCTTAGTATTCTGAGAGTATGCGATTAAACTAATCAAAATGATAACTTTTTCCTCAGCTGGATACAGTGAATAACTTTTGTTCATTCATTGTGTATTCTGACTACTAACCTCTACAAAAAAACAGCCAAAGGGCAGGAGCTTGATACAAAGATGAATAGTGGGCTGCAAGATGTAGCTCAGTAGCAGAGCACATGGTTAGCATACATGAGACCCTAGATCAATCCCTAGCACCAAAAAAGAAAAAAAAAAAGCGAGGATGATTTTCTACCCTTATGTTCAAAGTCTTCTTAGAGGAATGGATAATATGTATACTATAGTATGATAAATGCTAAAAAAAAAAAAATACACGCAAAGTACTTTGGTAAACACTGTTGAACTCAGTGGAAACATGAACTTAGAGACCTTTTTGTAATCAAATGCTTTTCTTTGAAGCAAACATTTCTTATAATGACTTAACAAAGGCAGGACAGTGGTATTTGACTTTAATACTGTATTGAGTTGTAAGACATTTTTACTTTAAAATGCTTAACTAATTCATAATAGGACCTTTCCTAAAAGGAAGACACTGCAATAAAAATATTACATCAAAACCAAGTCCTAGAGTTTATCCTAGAGTTTGCTATGTTGTACAAAATGACAGTTACACAGATTTCTAAAACAATTAACTCAGCCTTATATAATAATTAGTACCCATTCCTTCTCTTTTTTCTTTACAAAATGTATGTATGTTAAGTAGTATTAGCTCTGATTTAGACAGGAAGAAATCTTTATATTTTTTCACTCAGACATATTCTCTACCAACTTTCACAAGAGATAAAAATTACTGTGGACTAGAAAGTTCTAGAATGATATAGGTCTGGTTCTAAATCCTCTGCCTTCTGCATTCTAATTCTTTAATAAAGGTGTTATATAGAACAAATCATGTCTCTCAAAAACAAAAATATAAAATTTTTATATATGTAAAGATAGCCTGTGTGGTCATTGGTGATCTTTTCGAGGTAGACTAATGTTTTATCTCATTTCTAAATTTTAGAATACGGGTAAATTTTAATTTTGGTGTAATACACAAAATGATTTATCTTTGTACCAGAAATAGAGTTCTTTTGATATTTAGAAGTTGGAGACTTTCTAAAATTAAACATTTTGTAATGTGTATTAGGCAATTGTATGTTCACAAAAATGTATCTAAAGTACATTGATATTAAAAACTTTTTTCCAATGAAATTACTGTTATGCCTGTTATTTCCCCAAAATACAAACATTTCTGTGGAAGTTCTTGCCTCAATTTGATCCCTTTAAAAAGACTTCTGTAGAATTCCTTCTTAAATTGAAGCAAATTGTAAAATTGGTAAAGATGTGTAACATTCTGAGAAGGAATTAGTTTTACTTGTGTTACAGTTAAATATACATTGTAGTTTAATTACACTGATAAATGCTGTTTATATAATGTGGGTCCCATACATGCAGAATTAAAAAATGCTCCTTCTAGGGGTCTGTTCTGACAATAATTTGATACTCATATAAAGATTGATTTGTAGATATAATAACAAAACATTGTTTTAATTTTAAAAGATTGTGATTTTCTTACAAAATTTTTCTTAATAAAATATTGTTCTTGGCTAGGCATGGTAGTGCACACCTGTAATCCCAGCACTCAGGAGGCTGAGGTAAGAAGATGGCTAAGAGTTCAGAGCCAGCCTGGGCAACTCTGCAAGAACGAACCAAAAAATTTATCTCAACCAAAAATTTAAAAATAAGTATTATTCTTTATTCAAAAATATTAACATTTACTAAGATATATGAGCCAACTAGCATGAACCTAATATAGTCCCTGTCCTCAAAACTATTGGTAAAATACACTCATTTACTTATTTTGTGTCCTGTATGTTTTCACCACCTCCCCATCTCTTTTTGAATGAATTAAATTCCATACTACAGATTTGTCTTTAACTAGTTGCCTAACCTTTTCAAATTTGTGTTCCAAAAGTTTAACAGAATTGCTGAGCTTAATGTCAAGAAATTGTGTATGCACCTATCTCAGATAAGTTTCTCAGTTCAATAAATTTTTTGTGAATATTCCAAACTATAACTCCTCCATTCTCTTGAACTTCCTGTTTTCATGCTCTTTGTAGCCCTCAAAGCTTTTCAAATCTCTTGTATTAGTCAGTCATGTTCCGATTTCTGAGACAAGACACCTGACAACCACAATTTAAAGGAGGAGAGGTTTTTGTTTGAATTTGGCAGTTTCAAATCAATCCACCCCATGTTTGTCTGGCTTCAAGGTAGAAATACATGTTGAATGGGCATAGCAGAGGAAAGCCGATTTCACCATGACAGCCAGGAAACAAAGACGAGGAAAGAGAGAGGGACAAAAATACACTCAGACCACATCCTCAGTGACCAACCTTTGACCAGGCTTTTCCCCTAGCTGCACAGCCAGCTATGAGTTCATCAGTAGATTAATCCACTGGTAAGTATATTGCCCCATGAGCTAATCACCTTCCAAAAAGCCCCACTTCTGAACACATAGGACTTAGGAGGACTTTACTCTCCCCTTAGCTTAGTTACTTGGCAAACTGTCATCTTTCGAGTTAGAGCTTAGACACTCATGACACCTTACCTAAACACACCAAAGTGACATGAATGCATTCTTCAGTTTTATTTTACACTTAACTTGGACAAAGTTAGCATCTCATTATGTAGTTGTCTGCATGTCTATTTTCATCTGTTTTCTAAATGCAGACTGATGTGCATGCGTGTGTGTGTGTGTGTGTGTGCCTGCATTGTTTGGTTTTCTTCATAGTTTCCCCCTCACCATTTTGGACCTCAAGGGTCTGACATATGTATATGGTACTGAAATATTGGCAGATTTTAGAAAATCTAGACCATTGCCTTGCTTAGATTCAAAACATTGTACATATAACCCACTGAAAATTTCCTAATCAGTGATTTATCCCTTTACGATAGCCTTTACAGTAATTACATGCTAAATCTCTATGGTACAGAAATCCATATTTCTATATATCAAGGAAAACTCACTGGGAATGGTGGCACACATCTGTAACCCAGCGCTCAGGAGGCTGAGCAGGAGGATTGCCATGACTTTAAGGCTAGCATGGGTTACATAAGCAAGTTCAAGGCCCACCTGTATTAGCAAGACCTTGTCTCAAAAAAGAAAGAACTTAAATAAGCATTTGTATTGTTGAATTTAAAGATTATTATTTCAAGAATTAACTTTCAATCTGTTGTTCTAGCATTATGATAGTAAATCTCAAGCTCATGTTTTCTAAGCACAGAAAATGAACCTGTAGTAAAGACAATTAACTTGGAAAGATGCTGAAAGCTTTTAATAATTCACTCTGTCCTATGACGATACAAAATTTCTCAATCTTAAATTTAAGCAGATGTATTTTCAGGGCCTAAGGGGTAGTAAATATATCTACTAATACCTAAAAGAATAAAGTTTAGTAAAAGTTTACCTAGAAAATCCCCATTGCTGGAAAATGGATTTTAAAGTGAATAGGAAAAACAAAGACAAATTTTTAAATAAGCAAAATTTATGAAATATGATTCTAAAACCATCATCTTCTCAAAGAATATTTTAGCTACTATTCCCCAAATTGTTTTACCATAAGCTACAATAGCTTGTTTTATGGAGACTATCATCAATAATTGGGCACTTGGCAGGGAGAGAACATTTGTTAGAAGGGTCAGTTCACTGGCCCTATTGTTAACTGTTGTCATCAGATGAGGTAGGGATCAGCACTGTTTTGCAGGTTCTTATTGTCCTAATCAATTAATTGGTCAGGACAATTGATGGATATTAAAGATTACCATTTATTTATAAATGAAGAAGCACAAAAGTTCCCAGGGAAAAAAGGGTGCTTTAAAGGAAAACAGAGAAGACATATTGTGCAAACAGACTACACCACCAAAACTAAAGGGCAGTGGCCCCAAAGTCGATCACTACTGTCTTTTTATGTCTTTGATGGTTGATCCACGTGGTCCCACTTGATCTCATGGTACAAGACCTATCAGGTGCCAATCTTGGCATGCTCTTGTAGAAGACTGGTACCAGGTTCAAGGCTCAGCTTAATCCCATGTCAGGCTCCAAGTTGTTCTGCACCAGTGGTCAAAAAGTCTCATCAAGTGGTAGGTCGTGCCTAAGTGTGCCAGCCGTGCTGACATGCCCTAGCCTCCTAATGCACTGTAATTTAGTAAACAATTTCAACTGGATCAAATAGCCATGAGAAAACATCATCCCAGCCATCCAGGAACTGACTGGACACAGTCCTCAGTGTTGTTAACAGATGGCAGGACAATCATAGGTCATAGTTTCCCACACCAACTATAATTAGACAAGGTCACCTTGTTACCATGATGAAAGGAAAACAAACAGCCAAGTTTAATGCTGTCTAAAAGCAAGAGAAAAAAAGTAAGGCCATTCTCCAAACCATAAAAGCATTCGCTTTTATTATTAATACCAACAGCTCCGTAAGTCTTGTAACAGTGATACTGGCCAGGTAGCATAGTGAGGTAATCCAATTGTTTAGAGAACAGAGGCAAAAACAGTTAAATAATGAAGTTTTGCAGACATTTATATGTCCATATATAGGCACATATATATGGCCTCATAAGAAAAGGCTATTGTAAGGCTATTTAATCCTACTTCACAGATTTGTTTCTTAGTAAACTAATGATCTACTAAAGGAAAAACTAGTTGTTTGAACATGTATTTTGAAGTTAAAATAAGTTTTCAAAAAGTGCATACTATTAGTGGAAAGTATATATATATATATTTTTAAAGTAATTACTATTAGTGAGTTATATCACGGTTGTACACTATATCTGAAATGGCCTTGTAGCCTCTTGAGTCAGTAAATTTGATGAATTCAGGAATATAATGTAATTTTCAGTTACTATTAACACAGGTAAACAAAAGTCAATTTCAAGTAAGCTGTGAAATAAGCCACAAGACTGGGATTGTTAATGCTGACGAGAGGTCCTAGTTGCTAAATGAATTGACTGAACTCACCCTCCAAAAGTGAGGCGCGTGGGAACAGACTGCTGCATTTCCACAGCGTAAGCGGGGCCCTGACAATTACATGAGAGCTCAACAGCAGGATATACTGGGTTTATTAAGCATTGGGTTTATTAAGCATTATGACTTCCTGTCATTCAGCAAACCCCGGCCCAGTACAACTGAGACCAAGCAGCGTTGTTTTAAGCGATATCCTAAAATCCCCAAATTTCATTTCTGTAACAATATCCCTGCCCCATGCCCAAAGAAATAACGTTATTTGCTGTGAACTTAATAGATTCAGAAGTAAATAGTACGTTTGAATAGCCTTACTGGGTCTAAATTCACTTGTATTTTGTAATCTTATTACGCTACAGTTGGTTTCGCTTTCCCGGTTGCAAGAGCTCCGGGCCCAACCTCAGCCCCCTGCCGTTCGCCTGTAATCGCTCACTTGAGCAGGCTGTGCGCGCTTGGGCTGCGGCGCATGCGCACACGAGGTGAGCCGCAGGCGCGGGGAGGCGCGAGCTGGGACCCAGTGACTCCGTCGGCCCCGGCCGGCTGGACCCGGACCCTGGGGCGGCGCAGGCGGCTGTCGGAACGCGACGCCTTCGCCCGCGTGGGGCTCGCTCCCCAGACTGGCCCAGGTTCGGGTGCGGCCGTGGAGCCGCCAGGCCGGCATGTCTGGTTGGGTGGGCCGGCAGGCGTGGGGCGGGGCTTCCTTTCGCGTTTCTGCTCTGCGAGGGAAAAGTGTGGGGACTCCGGTGCGCAGTGCTTGCCCAGGAAGCTGTGACCCCACGTTCTGCTATCCGGCCGCCCCGCCAGCAGGAGGCTCCGGAAGGACTTTGGGTTTATGTTGATTTTTCTTATGCTTGGTCGGTGGAAGGTGTTGGCATTTATCTTTGCCTCCAAACCAGTATTTTGCTGCCCACCTAAATGACTTTATTTGAGAAATCCTGTCTGTTCTCTCCCTCAGGTGCTCACATCCTTGTTTTCCATGACAGATTTTGACGACAGTATATACAAAATATATATAAAGATGATTACTAACATAGTAATACTGAGCTTGATCATTTGCATTTCCTTAGCTTTCTGGATTATATCAATGACTGCTAGCACTTATTACGGTAAGTAAACATGTTCAAAATTGTTTACCTATAGTCGGAACTTAAAACAGTTCCAAGACTCATGTCCTTTGAAGGATTGTGAATGGGTATCTTTACTACCACTGCCTCATTTTTTCACATGATAATACAAGCAGTGCCATGTAGGTTTTAGTCTTTAGTAAATGCTTGTTGTGTTTATGTTACTTATACCTTTCTCAAAGTATCTTTATGTTCCAGGTAATTATTTTGTCTACCTTGGTGAAAAATATGCAATATAAAACGTGGTTTTTTAAAAGTGATTTCAGTGATGCTTTTAATTTTGAATAAGAATTTTAGTAATAGTTTATCATTTTCATGTATCCTGTCAAGTCGATAAATTAAAGATGATATAAGGTTTACATTTGCACAGTTTTAAGGATTTGTCTGCTCTTTGGTGACTCAGTAGACTAAACCAGACTTGCTAGTGCATTCCTGTCCTCAGAATTCTAGGAGAGTGAGGCAGGAGAATTGCAAATTTAAGTACAACCTGGACAATTTAGTGAAACCATGTCTCAAGTGAAAAAACTTTAAAAGGGGCTTGGAAAGTACAGTTCTGTGCTAAAACCCTGAGTACAATCTCCAGTACCAAGAAAAACAACAACAAAAGTACAAGACTGGGTATATAGCTCAATTTTAGATTATTTGCCTACCCAACTCCAGGTTCTAGGTTTGATCCCCAGCACATAAAGATAAAGATACTTTATTATTATTATTTTAAAATATTTAATTATTTACTTTTGTCTTTTTGAGACAGAGTCACACTGCCTCAGTTCAGGCTGACCTTGAGCTCACTTTGTAGCCCATGCTAGTCTCAGACTTGCAATGATCCGCCTGCCTCAGCCACCCTAGTGCTGAGATTACACGTGCGTGTCACCATGCCTGGCTAAATAAAGACATTTTAAAGCCTAAAGCATAAATATAGAATATTTTGAACTGACATATTTAAGGTTCTGAACCTGCCTCAGAGCATGGGCACACCTATAGGTAAATTTCCTTGGTACTCCTACAAAAAAAGGGTAGTGGACAGAAAACATTGGAAAGAAAAGTGAGAAGGTGAGCTTTTAAAAATGATACTATAACTGCCACTTCCAAACAAAGTCCTTCTGCAAAGAGACGTGAATAATCAGAAACATATTTTTTAGGATACAGAAGTTCTTCAGGGCTCTTCATTCATTTTTATTCAATCAAATAGAATAAATGGGAATTCTTAAATTGATGTATCTCTCTGGGGCCAGGTACCTACTACAAATGAATGAAGCTATAAGTACGTTTGCATGTTAGACATGGGACAATAGTTTTCTTGTGCAGAAACAGAATATTTCCTGCGTTTGTTGATTGTTTTGTCCTCTTTATCTTTCATTTTCCTGTTTTTGGTAGAAACTTGTACACAATCAAGTTCATATTTCATTTTATCCTAAAGAAATCATTCAGTTTTAATGTAAGGACTCTATTGGGAGTGGTAGGAATTTTAAATGAGAAAGCCATAAACCATAGTAAGGAAGTGACTACTTTTCAACTTCAGTTAATTCTGCCTCATAGCAGGCAGAGCTTCCGGCTTCTAAATTGAAGAATTGGTATTTTTATATGATCTCTCCTAATCTTTAAATATTTGCCCAAATTTTTTGAAAGCAGTATGCTGGCAAAACAAGACATAGGTAAGTTGGATGCAACTTTTGGAAAAACAAATTTCTAACTTTTGAATCAGATTTATAGCTTGTCAGAATGTTACTTGTTTAAAATAATCTCACTGAAAGACAGAGGACTAATTAGGTCCTGTTAAGAAAAAGTTGATTCTGGGTAGTCCCTGAAATTTAATGCTTTCTTTTAAAAACTAGGGAATCAGATTCATTTCATATATCCAAATATTCATGTTTAAGGTATCCATTAGCATAAGTAGCTATACATAGTTCTCAAAACTTGGATTTAATTGACCATTCTCCAGTAAGAAATTGACCCTCTGAAAATATACAAGTCTCAATATGTATATTTTACTTTTGTGATTTCATCTCAGTTTCTGTTCTGACAACAGCATTTTAATCCAGAATGCAGTTGCCAAAGCTTACTGCCAAGGCAAATCTAGCTAGATGTAACACAATTTGTCTTCAACTTTTATAATTTTTCAGGTAATTTACGGCCTATTTCTCCTTGGCGTTGGCTGTTTTCTGTTGTTGTTCCTGTTTTGATCACCTGTAATGGCTTTAAAAAGAAAAGTCTAGATTACAGTGGGGCATTAGGAGGTATGTTGTTTTTATTTTGAATCTTAAAGTAACTATATAAATATTTACTTACATAATTTAAACAAATGTTTTCTGTATTCCAAATACGTAAGGCTGAATCTTAATATTATATATTTTAGACATTGATGAAGTTATGCATTGCTCAGCATTCCTATGTTGTCAGACTTTTAGTAAACCATAGAAATTTAACTTCGTAATTGATATAAAGTAGGTTACTTTTGAGGACTTTGATTATTTCTCTCCTTCAGGTACATGATTAATCTCCTAGTAGCAAAAATATTGAAGCATTCCTCCTACATGTAAACTACAGAAACAGTTGGAAAGAATAATTCTTGGAAATTGCTGTTAGTAATCTCAAACACAGTAGTTCAAACTTAGTATTGTAGATTAATTTTTCAGAACTGAGTTGGGCAAATATCTATTGAGCACTTACTTATTTGTCCCACTAGAAACAAGGGCAACTGCTGTGAGCAAAGACAGGGTTTCAGTTCTCGTGGAAATTGGTTCTCTAGGGCCAATAGATAAGTAAATAAAATCTATGTAAGTTTTCAAATAATGGTGGGGTTTATGAAAAAAATTAAAATATCAAGTGTGTGGACGATGTGGAGCATTTATTTTTATTTATTTAGTACTAGGAATCAAACTCAGGACCTCATGCTTACCAGGCAGGTTCTGTGCCTCTGAGCTGTATACCCAGCCCGGGGATTTACAGATAAACAGCAGGTGCTTTCCTCTAAGGATGTAATTTGGAGCTGAGTCTGAAGAAGCCAGGAAGTCTGAGAGAAGCATGCTCTAGGCTGACAAAAAAACAAGCACATGAGCCTTGGTGTAGATTGGCCTGCCTTGTTTGAAGAGTGAGAAGGCAGGTTATGTGATGTGGGGCTTCTTAGAACTGAATTCTTCATATTGAATAGGAATCAAACCTAATACAACCATTCCTTTGCTGCCAATCCTAATCAGTAGAAATTATCAAATGTGATACAAGGAAACAGTGAAAGTCAGGTAGCAAAAATGTAATGTGTATGTTTCTAAAAAATATCCTGGCCCGCACTGGTGGTGGCACGCACTTGTAATACAAGCACTTACGAGGCTGAAGCCCAAAGATTGCTGTGAGTTTGAGGCCAGCTTGGTCTACATAGTAAGTTCAAGGCCAGCAAGACCATGTCTCAAAAAAAAAGTTTCTGATACTATAATACACTCTTTGATCCACTTGAAAATAAAGGATAACTACTAAATTATAAACTCCTAAAGACTGAGTATATCTTATGTCTGTGTGTCTTATGTTTCTTTGAATAGTACTACACAAAATGATGTACATAGGAAACAGATATACAATTCATTTTAAAACGTTAGCTGCTTTCCTAATTGTTTCATTCTATGAAATGTTATTTGGAACTTTTCTTTCCTTAAGAATAAGAAAATGAAGCCAGGTGTGGTGGTGCACACCTATAATCCCAGCACTTGGGAAGCTGAGGCAGGAGGATTGTTGCAAGGTTTGAGACCACCTGGACTGCATGTGAGACTTTGTCTCAAAAAAAACAAATAAAGCCGATAATGGCACAGTGGCACAGTGCCTGCCTGGCAAGTGCAAGGCCCTGAGTTTGATTCCCAGTACCAAATAAATAAAAGTTTGGGCCAAGGATTATAGCTCAGCATCCTGGTAAGCACAAGGTCATGAATTCAATCCCTGGTACCTAAAAAATAAAAAAGTAACAAAAAGCTGTAGTGCTGACTCAAAGTATATTAAAGTAGTTGGGAGTATGACTGTTGTATGACAGTTAGGCTCCTCGTGTTGTAATTTTTGTCTCCATAAAATGAGAAGGAATAATGAGAAGGATGGCACTGAGCTATTGTGAGTCATCATCCATATTAAATGCTTACCACAGTATCTGACAACTATGTTCTGTCAGCATCAGTTACTATTATTGTTTTCCTTCTACCCCTACTATTCAGTCATAAGAATTTTACTGAGCTTTGCCATATCATGCTTTTGGTGTACTTGGGATTAATGAATAAAAGTAACAGACCTTTCTTGGCGATCTGGGTGTTCAGAGTCCTTCATGACACAGGATCACGTATTTTAGTGTTGATAGAACAGGGGAAGGAGGGATGGAGCAGTGCTTAAGTGGAAGGCCTTGGTCTTTTGGAGAGAGAATGTGTTCCCCAAATAAGGAGAGGGTCATATAATGGGGTGTGTGGGAAAGTATCTGTAAACTATAAAGCACTGTTAAGGTGATTAACTCCAAAATGTTCTTCCCAATGTTAACAGTTCTGCCTAGTTACTGAAAGTTTTTCCTTAAGCTTGTAAACATGGACATTTTTTTTATTACGCTTTGACTTGGTAAGTTTGAATCTAATTGCAAATGCCGAAGCTTTATGCTTTACCATTTTTTCATTTTCAAAAATACTTAGTGAAAGTCCTGTGTGTGTAAATCACTGTTCTAGTCACTTAGGCGTTTAACAGTGACTAAATGAGTTAAAATCCTACTATAGAGCTTACATTTTGTGTCAGAAAGACAGATGATAAGTTTGGTTCCATCTGATTCTGCCTCAAAAGGAGATTTTATAATTGCAAGGGAAGTTCACAGCAAGGTGAGGTATCAGGAAAGGCCAGTGATGATCTTTGCAAAGGGTAGCCTTACCCTTTTTTGGTCAACTCTAGTGAAGGTCTGGTTGATCAGAGCCAAGAAAACTAGAGGAATATTGCTTGTTGTCACAAGCAATTGGTGTATGAGCCAGAATGCCACTTTATTAATCTGGTAAAATGTAGAATGACCAGGCAGACTGGAATATACACATTACTGTTCAAACATGCCCTCTTCTTGGATTTGGGCCAAGTGGGAAGGCAAGATTATAATTAGAAGCTGGCTTCAGTGAATACCAAGTCTGAGAAGCAAAACTGCAAGTCCACAGGTCAAAGGTTTCCCTCCCTTGGGTGGTGTTCTGGTAACCTCTTCTGCTTTTGGCCTTCAGTTTCTACATTTGGGACTAACTGTGATTCCCACAGTTTTTCTTTAGGTTGATAACATATGTATTAGATGGCAGTTTTAGTCCTAGCTTCCCTTTTCTGCCACCAAAGATTACTCAGGTTGCCTTAGGAGGAATTTTGGTTCTAACTTGCACTACCAGACATTTATAAACGATGCTGTTTTACTTTTAGTTTACTGTTTGTTAAGTATGGAATTCACCTACCTTAGGCTCAAAAAGAAGGCAGTGTCATCCTTAAGTCTTCAAGCTCTTTGCCACATTCTGTTTTTATCTGTATGAACCCTTATCAATGATAGAGATTCATGAAACATGGTAGGAAGGTGAACTAGACATGGGCAAGAGATAGCAGTAATCTAAAAAGTCAGACATAGCTGGGATTTGCCAAGACTTTCAACGTATTGCACACTGCATGAAGAAGCTATTTTTTAAAAGTATGTTATCTTAAATTATTCCTCAGTCTAAAGCTGTCAACAGCATTAATACTAATCACTTCGTGTAGTATTTTAAAGTGATTAGAGTAAAAATACATAGATGCATTTTGTAAAATCTCCATGTAGATTGTTTTAGGACCATCCTGCTTCGAGTTTAAAGATACAGGAATAAACTGTTAATGGTTTGGGAGACACTTTGATTTTCACTTTGTGTACTTCCATACATTTTGAGTTGTCCTTCAAATATCTTTGCACTGTTTTTGTAATGTTTTAAAAATTGATTGATCCAGGCACAAATGGCACATACCTGTAATCCCGGCCCTGGGGAGGCTGAGGCAGAACAATTGCTGTCAATTTGGATGAACCTGAACTACATACATAGTAAAACCCTGTGTAAAAAAACAGAAACAAAAAATCAGTTGAACACTTTAAAGTTTAGATAGTAATGTAACATTTATCATTATTGTTGCTGTTGAGCTTTCACCATTGGAGCTGCTGTGGCTGTTAAAACCACTGGCATTCACATTTGTTAAGGGACTCCAGTACTCTTGGGTAGTATAATAAGCATATTACAAGACCACTTTATAACTTTTCACAATAACCCAGTGACACAACAATTATTCTTATTTCACTAATGCAAAATTAAGTCTTCAGTAAAACAAGAATTAAGATATGTGTATGTACCTCATGATGAATATAATTATTTTATATTGCAAACACATAGTAATAAAAATAAAAATAATTGACTCTTACGGAATCAAGTCATACAGAGGCAGGTAGAGGAGCCAAAGTGTGAACTCCATACTGAATCCAGATATGACACATTTTATTATTATTTATGTCATACACCTTGTAGTCACTATTAAAGTGCACTAAAGTAAAATGCCAGTAACTGGGCACCTTTGGAAGAATCTGCATAGTTGTCTCTTAGTTATGATACTTATACCTGAACTAAGCAATGGAAAGGGATGTTATGGAAATAGAAACCTACCTCCCAATTCTCATTTAATAAAGTGTTATATAGCTTTATTAGATAAGTTAAAGTTTTTTATATCATTGTATTTAATATACTTTGCTATGTAATAGAATTCTATTTTATACATTATTTAACAAAATTCTCTATTAAGCAAAACTGAATGTATTTATTAGAGTTTACATAGAACACAAATTGTCAGTCATAGAGTAAGGATGGGACAGTTTGTGGTACTGTATAAATTAAATAGAAAAACTATGGAGCTGGGGATATAACTCAATGATAAACACATGCATAGCATTTTCAAGGCCCTAAGTTCGGTACCCAGCATTAAAAAAAAAAAAGAGAGAGAAAGAAGAAGAGACAGCCTAACAGGGCCACATAAGATAATAGTATTTGGTACGACTATCACATACTAGGGAAATGATTCTCAAACCTGTAGACATGAAGTTAGATTTGTTTTTAAACCTTCAGACTGGAAGCTCTCTCACATTTAGATTCAAATCAGGCAAATATGATAGAGAGCAACTTAAAAAGAAAAATGTCGATTTTTTGGTATGTATTGACAGATTAACACATTCTATCCCTTAAACAAGGACCATAAAATTACCAAACATTTGCTAAGGAGTTCTAAAGGGCATAGTGAATCTACTTTTTGGGTGAAAAGGAAGGAAAAAGTTAAAAGTACATATAAATCTATCTATGTTTAGAAAAATAAATATGATATAAGCAGGCAGGAAGGAAAACGAGGCAGTTACGAAAGTTGAGAAAGGGCAAAAAATAGAGGGATGTGACAAAGTAACATTTCTTTTTTTTTTTTTTAAATAATTTTATTTAAAGAGAAAAAAACAAAACAAAACAGAATAAAGGGTAGCGACAATACAGTATTCCAAGGAAAAAAGGAAAAAAAAACAACAAAAAAACCTAAGAAATTATTACTTGACAAATTACATACTGACTTCTTGGAATTAGTTGTTCAAATTACAAAGTTAAAACATACAAAGTAGACATTCAAACTGTGAGACTGTTAACAGCTCTGCTCCACGATCTGACAAAAACAGCAATATGGTCATCCATCTTACCCACTCAAATATACACACAATTATATCAAAAGGGTAAAATTAAACACAACAAAACAGAGCAAAGCGGATCACAAGAAAGCAATGTAAGAGAAAAAATTTCAAAACTAGATAATCGGAGATATTCACTCTCTATCATATTGACTCTTGTTTTCTTCCAAATAGTTGTCCATATTGTCACATATAGGGAATTCACATGAAACAACCTAGTATGGAATTGATCTGAGCAGGACAAGGAGGGCATTGCAGGTCTTCAAGACCAGACATTAGGGAAGCCAAGAATGGCTGTCATAGTGTCTCTCATTCTCCTCAAAACAGCTGTCCATACCTTCATGTGTGTTGAACTTAAACAAGGCAAAGCAAGCTAAGATCACTTTGAACAAAAAGTGATAGTTTTGCTGGGCTTCACATCATGACATTATGGAGTCAGCACTGGGTATTGTAGTGTCTCTTGTTCTTCAAAGTAGTTGTTCATTTCAACATGTGTTATATAGTTGGTTCTCGTAAACTGTT
>PVJX010009175.1:0-62093 GCA_004027295.1 Dolichotis patagonum
GTGATCCGCTTTGCTCTGTTTTGTTGTATTTAATTTTACCCTATTGATATAATTGCATGTATATTTGAGTGGGTAAGATGGATGACCATATTGTTGTTTTTGTCAGATCGTGGAGCAGGGCTGTTAACAGTCTCACTGTTTGAATGTCTACTTTACATGCTTTAACTTTGTAATTTGAGCAGCTATTTCCAAGAAGTCATTATGTAATTAGTCAAGTAATAATTTCCTAGGTTTTATTGTTGTACTTTTCCTTTTTTCCTCAGAATGCTGTATGGTTGCTACCCTTTATTCTATTTTATTTTGTTTTGTTTTTTCCTCTTTAAATAAAATTATAAAAATAACAGATGGAGTAAAAATGATCAAGATGCAATATGTGCATGTATCTAAACCCCGAGTTAAATATACTCACTATGTCTAAATGAATAAATAATGAAAATAAGTATAAGATGTACTTAGAGTAGAGGTGTGTAGGATGGAGAAAATGGGAACTTAGTGTCCTTTGTGCTATGTATTTCTTTATGAAGAAAAAATATTTTGGACCTAGATGAAGATGGTGGTTCAATGTATTACATGTGACCAAACTGTACACTTGCAAATGACCAACTTTGTGTTAAGTGAATTTTAAAATAATTGAAAAATAAAAGGGATACCAATGGGAACTCATGGAAAAATGACTTGAAGGCAAAAGTCTCTTGTCTAAAAAGAGAAGCAAAAATCAATGGCAACATAAAATACATATTTCCAAGGTGATTCATTCTTTAAAGTGTCATGTTTATTGAGGTCTCTTGTGACTGATAATTGTGTGTATTCTCCTCTCCAGGATATGGAGGGCCACATATTAATTTGCTTTGGGTTAAGAAAAATTAACATATATTACAAGACAGTATAAAAGAGCTTCTGAGATCTTGCTTGTTGAGCTGCAGAGCAAAACCACATCAAGACACAATAGGGAGCTACGTGTTGCTCCTCTATTACTCTAAGCCCTGTGCAGATCCTGGGAACACCCTGATCTAGGTCTGCCCTACCCACAAGCCTCTCACTAGTGTCTCCTAGTACTTTTCACCTGCATTGGTCCTGAGGGCCCCAGCATAGAGGTGTGTGTCTACCTATCACACTGATATCCTCTCAATGTGTGTCTTGTACAATAATACACAGCTGTGTCCTCTGAGTTCCCAGTGCTCAGCTACAGGGAGAGCTGGTTCTGGGATGTGTCAGGGGTGACAGTCACTTGGCCTTGAATAGATGCTGCATACTACTTTGTTATACTACTTGGACCTGTATTCTGTCCTTCCCAGCCACTCAAGTTTTCTCCC
This sequence comes from Dolichotis patagonum, assembly GCA_004027295.1. NCBI lineage: Eukaryota > Metazoa > Chordata > Mammalia > Rodentia > Caviidae > Dolichotis > Dolichotis patagonum. The sequence goes on from PVJX010009175.1 coordinate 1,314, forward strand.
AAGTGGCCACCTGATCCAGTCCCAGGTAACACTGGTGCTCAAGACAGTTTCCTCATGGATGGTCTGTGTGTACTGCACAACTGCTCTGCTCAGCTTCCACAACAGCAACTGGGACAGGACAGCTGGAGACAACAGGAAGCCAGAAAATTAATACTCCTGGCCTGTGAATTCCAATTCAAAATCCACATTTTTCTTGATGCTGACACTGTGGGAGACCCAGTGCAGACAGGAAGATGAGCAAGGAAACAGTCATGTCCTGAGCAATGTTAACCATTTTTGGGCTCCAGAATTCAGTAGGGTGCTTCCAGAGTGTGAGAGTAATTCTCTGGGAAAAAAACATTCATATCCTGAGACAACAATCCTCTGAAGTCTGTTTTTGAATGTGTACAGACCACAACATTTCTTCTCCAGTTTCCTCAGGAATGATGAAATACCTGTTTTATTTTACTGTAGCTTGAAGCACCATTTGAAAATGTTACATTAGAACAGTTTAACCACACAGTGTAAAACATCCAGAAACTCAAGATGCAGAAGATTTCACCAAACATCTTCCCAGACAAGAATGAAGGTCTATGACACCTTGTGCTTTGGCATAGTCCAGGGCTTGCCCAGCGCCTCCTCAACATTGCAGTATATCATGGGGCAGAGGCCCAAGGCTTTATGAAGGACTCTTTCAGAATATCCTAATTATGTAAGTAGATTTGCAAGGAGACTTCCTCTATGAGGGCATAATAAAGAAACAAAAACAGGGGAGGAGAGCAAGTGTCTTGTAGAAGTGTGTTTCCATGAGACTATGGCAGAGGTATATGTCTCACTCCTGCTTCTGGTGCTTTGCTCTATGTTTCTGAGCATCCACTGCTAGCACTGGGCCCTCCCTTAGATGGCAACCGCAGGTACTTTTGTGTCTGGGTTGCACTGTGGTCCCTCCCCGTCTTTCACACAGTAATGCATGGCCATGACATTGGCTACCAACAAGCTCAGCTGTCAGGAGGACAGGTCCTGGGCAGGCACCTGGAGAGGGAACACTGGGTTTGGACAGGTGCACCGAGTTGTGTGTTACTACTGCAGCTGAGCTGTCTCATCTACTCAGAACATTTTACTCAGGTGTAGGACCTAGGCCCAGAAGTTACTGAGGGAGATGGAGTTTACAAATATGCAGCAGTGTGGAAGCAGATCTGAGAGGCTTCACCAGGCCTGGCCCAACCCTGGTACCCTCGCCTTGTCAGGGGAAAAAGCCCAGGGGATAAAGTGAAAAATGTGAAGTCATGAGATACCACAGCCCATGTTCAAATTGCTACCTCTGATACACATGTGGGATTGCAGACACCAGGCAAGGGACAGCACTCAGAGACCTCATGCTCTATTAAACAGCAGACACAACTGTCTCAGGCAGGTTTCCAAACCAGTGCAAGACAAACTACTGCCTTTCCCAAGCACTAGGTAGGGTCCGGCTGGGTCATGGACAGGTTTTTGTGTTTCTCCATCAGTTTTTAGGACTCTGCCTACTGGACTGCTGTGACTCAGATAGAGCCTTTCCCCCTTTGTATCCTAATTCACCTTAGCCTTGTATGGTGGAATGATGGTGGGGACAAGGATGGGGAATGAAGTTAGTACTAAAAAAAAGCAATAAATACTTTATGGGGTAATATTAGAGTATTCTAGTGCAATAGAGAAGCAAAAGTAAAAAATGAACTGTTTGATTGAGTTGAGGATGTGAAATGGAGCACACAACCCAAGGTAGTTGTGCTGTCCCTTTTGACTGGAATATGGGCAATGGGACATATGTAACCTTTGACCAGGGGTGGTGCTTAGGGCAGCCATTGATGATGCACAAGGAGCTGACAGGGATTTTCTTCACATGCACTGAGAAAGGAAAAAGGAAGTTGTAATAGAGGAAGGAGGAAGTGACCTCAGGATGAACATCCCCAATTTGGCCTTCCATTGCCATAATGTCCTGCAATTTATTCTAGGGCAAAACTCTTTCAGGGAAGGAATGTCTCTTTAAGACTCATTTGTAATGTATTCCTCAGGGAGTTTATTGAGAAGCTGAGAGTATCAGTAGACATCCCCAGCTGTAGTAGCTGAGAGTATCATAGACATTGCCAGCTTGTTTACCAGAATGAAATAGTCTCCTTGAACTAGAAAGGGGCCATTTCCTGTGCTGGAGGGAGCTGAGAGCATTCAATGACATTTGAGAGAGAATTCAATTCCCAGGTGGAAGGAGGATGGCCCTAAAGGCATCACTTATCTTCCCCTAGGAACCTCGGTGAAGGCTCACCTTGGTATTTTTGTAACATAAGACACAGAGATTCCCCTGGAGGTGTATCTCAATTCAAGATTAGAGAAGCTGCGATATTTTTTCTGACTCAAGATAGAGACAACTATCCTCAAGTAAATGCAATACATTACTTCAGTGCACTCTTAAAAGAAACAATGATTTAAAAATTATTTAGTAAGTCATTATTGGATCCTGACCTAAATCCCAATCTCCCAAACAAGTAGAAAGCAAAAGCTTAAATAAATGGGACAAGTAGGATGATTTGGGGGATCTAGAAGTGTCAAAACCCTTTAGCTGAGTACAAGACTCTGAGGGCTAAGACAAAGATATTTCTGGACTGTTCATATTTATTATTACATCTAAACAAAGAGAGGGGAAACAGAGGAAATCATGGGCAATGAGTAGGACCTTGAGTATCAAGTCCTGACCTAGATCCACAATCCCCCAAACAAGTGTAAGGCAAAGGTTTAAATAAAATGGGTTAAGTGGTATGATTATAGAGCTCCAGGAGGGTCAAAAAAACTTTAGCTGAGTTTGACACTCTGAGGGTTAAGGTAAAGCCTTCTCAGGAATGCCCATATTTATTAGGTCAAAAAGAAATTGCAGGGAAACTGAGGAAAGCATGGGAAATGAGCAGAACCTTGGGAGTCACCTTCTCCAAGTAGAAAATTATGCCAATTTAGGAGAATCATCTTATCCCCAGGATCACAGTCATGGTAGGAGTGGGACCGCAGGAGTGAGATTCCTTCAACTGCAGTCTTTCTTTACTTAATTAATTAGTGTTGGAGCCAAGGTGTTTTTAGTTGTGGTGCTATCTCACCCTTTGAGGTATCTCTGGCCAAATAGGCCATTACAGGCCTCAGTCAGGACCAGTGGTTCATGGAGTTTCACTTTCTATGAATCATCTCCTTTTGACCATCAAGGGGCCAAGGCCTAGGACAGACTCATAGATAAACAGAGAATACCAATTATTTAACATTTAATACTGCCTAGAGAGGCTTCATAGTATTCTCCAATACCTCCTTTTTGTTTTTGTAATAAACCCTGGATCAGGGTAATTCATGTTGAAGTTTGCCTAGAAATAGGTATGTCTTGGCTCCTGTTTGACAGACTATGAATACAATAAGGAGAAACACAGATTACTCCATCTATACCAACATAAGGCCAGAGGTGTGCCTTCAGATAGTTGAATCAATTTAATTGACCTAAGGCATTAGAAAATTTGGCCAAATGATCAATTTCTTCATCAAATCTTTGGGTTTGTTGGGACATTGAGAGCACTTCCTTCTGGATAGCATCAATATCCATAATAACATTTTGATGGATAGCTCCTTGTACATGCTTCCTTACATTCTCCCAAGGCTACATAGATTTGTTATAAATCATGGCAGTCATGCAGAAATGAATGACTTTGTAATGGCATGAAACTTAAGACCAGTCATGTCTAGTTCATTATAAATCTCAGGTGGAAACTTTGCCCACATAATGGGTCTAAGTAATGGTGGATTCTGGACATAAGCCAATTACTGCACTACTGAGACTAGTCTCATTTATACAGAATTTGTCTGCAGAGCAATTAATGGATTTTAAAGATGTAGTTGCAATTTCCCTGCTGGTGAATACATCTCTCACTTCATAAATTACTGGTTGGATGTTGTTCCACTGCATCACTTGTCCCTTTTCCTGGTCTCTTGAGATAGCTGGAGATTTATTCTCTGGCTAATTGGCAGGTCTTTGGGGGTCTGGGTTGGCTAAGCCATCACATGAGGCTGCCTCCAGCATTGCTTGACTTTCTCACCAAGGCTGTGTATTTTTCATGAATCCTTCACCTGTTAAGACACAAGCATAACATTGCTTCCACATTATTAGCTGTATTGATCTTCTAAAGCTTAAAATAATCATGGAAAAGGCAAAATATGTTCAACCTGTAGGAAAAACAGGAATGTTTAAAAAGCAATCTTTTCAATCTGTTATGATGAGAGGCTAGTCTCTGGGAACTCCACTTGGATTTGGAAGTCCTGGCTGAAGCCCTATAGTAAATAAGGCAGCACTTACAGGTCTTAAATCTCGTAGCAACCTCCATTTGCCTGACTTCTTTGGAATATCAAAAACAGGAGTATCCCAAGGGTTGATTGAGTGTTCTTTTCTTAAAATTTTTTATTTTAAAAAGAATAAAACAAAAGAGGGAGTACAGAGCAGATCAAAACAAGACAACATAGGTAACACAGTACTTTACATCAAGACAAATGGACATCAACTGTAGCTATCACCATATCACTTACTCTGCTATAGTTGAGCATAGTTTCAAATACCACAGTGTCAAACATAACACAATAGTATAAAGCCATGCATAGAGTGAAAGAATTACAGGGCTTTATGAACCGAATAACAAAATGATCAATGGGTACTATAATATCTCTTTTTTGATATAAAAATTTTGTTTAAACTATCACACATATTCAAATCCCAATAAGACACAATGTGACAGATAGAACCTATGGTAGTAGAACAATAGAAGCATGCTAGGACTTCTAAGAAGGATGATATTAAATTGGCAATAGCTGTCATAATGCTTTGTTTTCTTCAAAACAGCTGTTCATATCTTCACGCATGATATAGTCAAACAAAACAGAGTAAAACCATTCCAACTAATGATAGAAAACATTGAAAGGCTTCAAAGCTATGAGATGGGGACTCATGCTTACCATAAAGTCTTATATACTCTTGTCAACTCTCTTACTAGGGAGACTATATGGTATTTACCCTTGTGAGTTTGGTTTATTTCGCTTAAGAGAATGGTCTCAAGTCTTGTTCATTTATTTATAAATATCACAATGTGATCATTTTTTATAGCTGAGTAGTACTCCATTGTATAAAAATGTCACAGCTTTTTTATCCATTCCTCAGTTGATGGGCACTTAGGTTGTTTCCAGGTTCTGGCTATTACTAATTGTGGTGCTATAAACATGGGTGCACATAAATTACCATGGTATGATGTTTTCAGTTCTTCTGGGAACATACCTAGAAGTGGGATAGCTGAGTCAAATGGGACTTCCAAACTCAACTTTTTTAGGAATCTCAAGACTGACCTTCGCAGTGGTTGCACCAGTCTACACTCCCACCAACAGTGTAGAAGAGTTCCTTTTTCCCCAAAGCCTCTCCAACACTTGTTGTTGGTAGTGTTTTCTATCTTGGCCATTCTTTCTGGAGTGAGATGTAATCTCAGTGTGGTTTTAATTTGCATTTCTCTCATACCTAATGATGATGAACATTTCTTTATGTATTTATTTTCCATTCATATTTCTTCATCTGAGAACTGTGTATTATGACACCCAATTTTAGATTGGGTCTTTGAATTTCGAGGGTCTGATTTTTTTTTAATTCTTTATAAGTTCTAGGCAGAAGTACTTTGTCTGAGGAACTGTCCATGAAGATTTTTTCCCAATTTGTGGGTTTTCTTTTCACTCTGCTGGAAAACTCTTTTGACAGGGAGAAACTCTTTAATAAGATGTGGTCCCATTTATTGATTCTGGGGAACTATTTCCCATGTAGTTTGGTTCTTGTTCATGAATTTTCTTCCTACTGCTATATTTTGAGATTTTTACCTACTTTGTCTTTAGCAGTTTTAGTGTTTCTGTTTTAAGATTGAGATCTTTAATCCATTTAGATTTTAGTTTAGTGTATGGTGATAGACATGTGTCTAGTTTTAGTCTTCTGCATATGGACAGCCAATTTTTCCAGCACCATTTGTTGAAGAGACTGTCATTTTTCCAGCGAACATGTTTGGGCCCTTTATCAAAGATAAGGTGGTTGAGTGAGTTTGTGGTTGTGGTTGTATCTTCCAATCTATTCCACTGATCCTCTGGTCTTTTTGTATTCCAGTACCTTACTGACTTTATTACTGTAGGTTGGTACTATAATTTCAGGAGACAATGCAAAGCATATAGATAATCTGTTCACAGAAATAATAGCATAAAATTTCCCAAACAAGGGGGAAAATCAGATACACAATTAAGTGAGGCATAAGAATGCCAAACAGGTCTGTTTTTATTCCACTACCATGTTGATTTTATTACTGTATCTTTGTAGTATAATTTCTAGTGAGGGATTGTGATGCCTCCTGCCTTGCCTTTATTGCTTAGAATTGCCTTTGTTATTCTAGGTCTCTTTTGGTTCCAGATGAATTTTAGGAGTGATTTCTCTAGATCTATGGGGTATGTTAGTGGTATTTTGATTGCGATTGCATTGAATCTGTATAATAATTTTGGGAGAATGTCCATTTTCACAATGTTTCTTCTTCTAATCCATGAACAGGGGATTTCTTTCCATTTCCTGAGGTCCTCTTCGATTTCCTTTCTCAGGGTATTATAATTTTCACTGTCTAGCTCTTTTGCTTCTTTCACAAGATTAATTCCTATGTATTTTATATTTTTTGGATGCTAGTGTAAAGTGTGTAGTTTCTCTTATTGCTCTCTCAGTACATTTGTTGTTAGTGTATAGAAATGCTATTGATTTTTGTGTATTGACTTTGTATCTAGCTACATTGCTGAATTTATTTATTTTTATCTAGGAGTCTTTCAATAGAGTTTTGGGGATCTTCTATGTAAAGTATCATGTTATCTGCAAATAACGATAGTTCAACTTCCTCTTTTCCTATCTTTACTCCTTTTATTTCTATTTCCTGTCTTATTGCTCTGGCTAGTATTTCCAGTACTATGTTGAATACAGTGGTGATAATGGACATCCTTGTCTTGGGCATGATTTTAAGGTAAAGGCTTTCAGTTTTTGACCATTTAATATGATGCTGGCTGTTGGTTTGTCATAGATTGCCTTTACCATATTGAGATGAAGACCTATTATTCCAATTCTCTGTAAGGTTCATATCATGAATGAGTGTTGGACTTTATCAAAAGCTTTTTCTGCGTCTATAGAGATGATCATGTGGTTCTTGCTTTTGGCTCTATTGATATGGTGGATTACATTTATTGTTTTGCGTATGTTGAACCATGCCTGCATTCCTGGGATGAATCCTACTTGGTCATGGTGTACAATCTTCTTGATGATTTGCTGCATCCTGTTAGCCAATATTTTATTGAGAATTTTTGCATCTATGTTCATCAGGGAGTTTGGCCTATAGTTCTGTTTTTTAGTTGAGTCTTTCTCTGGTTTTGGTACTAGAGTGATATTTGCTTCCAGGAATGATTTAGGAAGAATTGCTTCCCTTTCAATTGCATTGAAGAGTTTCAGGAGTGTTGGAGTTAAGTCTTCTTTGTATTTCTTGTAGAATTCTGTAGTGAACCCATCTGGGCCTCGACTCTTCTTTGTAGGCAAGGACTTAATTACATTTTGAATTTCAGTAATAGAAATTGGGTTATTCAGCAGTTTTACATCTTGCTAATCCAGGTTTGGTAGTTCATATATATCTAGGAATCTGTCTATTTCTTCAGTGTTATAGAACCTATGAGAGTAGAGGTTTTCAAAGTAGGTCTTGATGATCTTCTGTATTTCCACTGAGTCTGTAGTAATTTTACCTTTTTCATTTCTTGTTGCATGAATTTGAGTTTTTTCTTTCCTCTTTCAAATAGGGTTGGCCAGGGGCTTATCAATTTTATTTATTCTTTCAAAGAACCAACTCTTTGATTCATTGATCCTTTGTACTGTTTTTCTAGTCTCTATTGCATTAATTTCTGCTCTGATCTTTATGATTTCCTCCCTTCCTTTGGCTTTTGGCTTGGCTTGCTCTTCTTTTTCTAGATGTGCGAGTTGTAGCATCAGGTTGTTTATTTGTGTTCATTTCTCTTCCTGTTGTGGGAACTCAATGCAATAAATTTTCCTCTCAAGACTGCTTTCATTGCATCCCACAAAATCTGGTAAGTTGTGTCTGTATTTTCATTTACTTGTAGATATTGTTTAATTTCTTCTTTAATTTCCTCTGTGACCCACTGATTGCTCAAGAGTGTATTATTCACTTTCCATGTTTTTGTAGGTGTTTTGAAATTACTTTTATCATTAATTTCTAGTTTCACAGTACTATGATCCAATAACATGCATGGGAGAATTTCAATTCTTTTGCATTTACTTAAATATGTTCTGTGGGCTAGTGTATGGTCAATTTTAGAGAATGTCCCATGTGCTGCTGAGAAGAAGGTGTATTCTGACGTTGTTGGATGAAACACTCTGTATACATCTATCAAGTCCATTTGTTCACAAGTGTGATTCAGTTCTGTTATGTCTTTGCTGATTTTCTGTCTAGTTGATCTGTCCCTTTGTGTCAATGGTGTGTTAAAGTCTCCTGTTATAATTGTATTATTGCTTATTTGATTTTTCATTTCTGTCAGTATTGCTTTATATAGCTGGGTGCTCTGGAATTTGGTGCATATATATTTAAGATTGTTATCTCTTCCTCTTGAATTTTTCCCTTTACTAGTACGTTGTGAGCTTCTTTATCTCTTTGGATCATTCTTGGTTTGAAATTCAAGGTGTCAGCAAACAGGATTAGTACTACTGCTTTTTTTTGGTTTCAAGTATTGTTTTCCATCCTTTGACTTTCAGTCTATGAGTGTCCTTTTGGGTTAGATGGGTTTCTTATAGACAGCATATGGTTGGATGTTGCTTCTTGACCCATTCTGCTGGTCTGTTTCTGTTGATTGGTGAGTTGAGGCCATTTACATTAATGGTTGTAACTGTTATATATTGGTTTATTGTTGACATGTTATGTTTCTGCTGTTGTGTCTTTAGCTTTCCATTCTGTTTAATTGTCTGCCTTGCTTGGTGGTTTTATCCCATGTGTATGTAGAATGTCTTTCAGTATTATTTGTAGGGTTGGTTTGGTGTTCATGTAGTTCTTCAGCTGTTCTTTGTCATAGAAGGATCTTATTTCTCCATCCATTTTGAAGGACACTTTTGCTGAGTATGTCAGTATGGGTTGGAGGTGGTTTTCCTGTAGGATCTGAAATACTTCATGCTCTTCTTGATTTCATTGTTTGTGTTGAGAAGTCTGCCATGATTCTGATAGGTTTTCCTTTATAGGTGATCTCTCTTTTCTCTCTAACAGTTTTTAGTATTCTACTCTTTTGTTGGATTTCTGGGATGGTGATTTTTATGTGTCTGGGTGCAATTTTATTTTGGTTATGGCTGTTTGGGGTTCTATATGCTTCACTTATCCAGATGTCTGTTTCTTTTCTCATGTTTGGGAAGTTTTCAGCTATTACTTCTGTAAATATCCTCTTGATATCATTTGGGCTGTCCCATTCTTTTTCATTTATCCCTTTTAATCTTATGTTACTTTTCTTTGCGTCATCTTGCAGGTGTTGAATTGTTATTTCCTGATTCTTTGTTATTTTTAAAAGATCTTGTCTTTCCCATTCACTGGCTGCAATCTTATCTTCCAGGTCTTAAATTCTATCTTCACTTTCATTGAGGCGATTTTGGCAGCTTTCAATAGCATTTTTGAATTTCTGTATATCTCTTTAAATCTGCTTTATGTATTCTGTTTGTTTCATATAGTGTTCATTTAGGGAGTCTATCTGTTTGCTTTGTTCCTCTAATTTTTTAGCTGTGTTTTCACTAGATGCGTTCACTATTTCTGTCACTGTTTTTATAAATTCTTCTTTTACCTGGGCAAGTATTTCTAATTTGAATTTCTCCATAGTTTTCCCTAGTTGCATATTTATTTCATTTGATATCATTTCAGACATTTCAGGTGTATGGCTTCTTTTTCTTCTATGTACATGTCTTATAAGCGTTCTTGGGGAGGGCTGGAGGTTTGAGCCTGCCTTTTGGTCTTTCCTTTTGTCATTTTTCTATATTTCCTTGCTTTGAGAGGTGTTCCAAAGCTTCCTCTGCATGTATGGCAAATTACCTCTTGCACTCAGAGTTCGTGGATTGGTGGTGTCTCCCCCACAGGCTCTTGGCTCCCTCGTAGGGTCCTAACTCCCCTTTGTGGGCTCCTGGCTCCCTAAGTTGTAAGGGGGATGCTCGGCATGGTCTACCTGGAACCCGTGGAATCTCGGGCAGGCGGGCCATCATACTTTGTCCCGGGCAGGTCTCTGGTAGGTTCCCTGGTGGTGAAGGTGGGCCTACAAGTCCCAAACAGTCAGGCCAAGATGCTGGTTTCCACAAAGTTCCCCGGTCCCAAACAGACCTGGCTGAGATACCAGTCTCCAGGAAGATCCCTGCAGGTGAAGGGCAAGTCTACCAGCCCCAAACAGTCAGACCGAGGTACCAGTCTCCGCAAAGATCCCAATCCAAACAGCACAGGCCAATCTGCTGGTCTAAATATCTAAATATCCTAGATCCAATTGTTCTTCACCTAATTTGTGTAACTGAGTCAGCTTCTCCATGTTAAAGGCCATTGATCTCCCCAAATAGGCTCTTTAATTTTCCAATGTAAAGGCAGAGCTGTTTTGGGGGAGAATCATCAATGGCCCTTGTCAAAAAACCTGTTGATATCCCAAACCTTGCCTGATATTTTTAGGTGTAATATTAACAGGCTCTTTGATCCTCTGTAAGTTTTTTCCTAGTCATTTATCTTTCTGATATCCCATTTAAATCATCATTTTCTTAATTTTATGATCTGAATCTATTTGATAGGTTTCAAATTGGAACACTTTTGTTTATTATTAAAATTAGAATCACTTGTAAGCATTAATTTCTACTTTGTAACAAATCTGTTCCCCACATGTTAACTGGAATAGGTGCCACATGAAGTAAAAGGAAAAATTTTTGTTAGTCTGGGCCCTCATTAGAAAAAGGTGAGACATTTGTAACACATGGTGATGTGTCCGCAGCCTGATAAAAGACATAGTAGCCCTTTGCATTGGTCACATTGGGGACCATTGTTCTGATTCAGTGACCGACACATCTGCACCAGTGTCTACTAGACTTTGAAAGTATTTTACATTAACTTTATAAAACACATAGGCCTGTTTTTAGTCACTTCCTGTGTAAAATAAATTTCTCTCTTTGTACTCTTTTTTGAGGATCTTTCTCCCTCTTGAGCTGTCTATACTTAACAAAAGAAGGTTTTTCTACAGGTAAGAAAATCAACTGTGCCACAGTCTCCCTGTTCAAAAACTCAGAGATCCATACCACATGTGTGAACTTGCATGTCATCTGCACAGTCACCATCAATCACACTAGGTAAAACAGTTATTCCCATTAATTTTAAATCAGCCTTTCCCAAAACAAGACCAAATGTTCCTTCAGGTGTGTGACCCCAAACTCCTGTGTGAATTGGGGTAGGCTGTTCCCCTCCAATGAGAGTGACTCTGCAAGCTGCAGGAAAATCTAATCCTGTGCTTTGAATCTTTCTAATGCTGAGTGATTTAATATGTCTCTAGAGAAACAACTTTGATTCTGTTCTTAATTTTCCTGGCTAGTTTGCACTGGGTAAAATTCACTGGTATTTTGACTCTCAATCCATGCCTCCTCTATTGTTCTGCTGGCCTGAGGATACTCCCTCATGTCATTTTTTGGTAATGATGTATCACCTTTTTGGAATTTAGAACAAAAGTATTTGTCCCAATGCCACCCTTTTGGACATCCAGGACAGAGTCCAAGCATGGAAGCTGAGTCCTCCTCGCTAGAGGCACTTTTGTCTTGACATGTTGCAGCATCTGTCCTATTAGATCTAACATGAACTCTGCAATGTTTATCTAGTCTGCTCCATTTTTCCACAATTAAAGCATTTTACATCACTACCTTTTGCATTTGTAAGACCAGCCATAACAAGAGCCATCAAAGTTTATCGGGTCCTGACCTAGATCCCCAATCTCCCAAAATAGTGTATGGCAGAGGTTAAATAAAAGGAGACAATTGTATGATTTTAGAGCCTCAGGAGGGTCAAAACACTTTATCTGATTTTAAGACTCTGAGGACTAAGTCAAAGACATCTCTGGGCTATTCATAGTAATTAGGTCCAAACTAAGGGCCCAGGAACCTGAGGAAAGCATGGGAAATGAGGAGAACCTTAGGAGTCACTTCGAAGACTTCTCCAAGTAGTAAATTATGCCAATTTAGGGGAATCATCTCATCTCCAGGATGACATTGAAGGTAGGAGTGTGTCTGCAGGGCTGAGATTCCTTCAGCTGCAATTTCTATTTACTTAATTAATTAGTGTTGGAGCCAAGTTGTCTTCAGCTGTGGCCTTATCTCACTCTTTGAGGTATCTCTGGCCAAATAGGCCATTACAGGCCTCAGACAGGACCAGTGATTCATAGAGGTTCACTTACTATGACTCAGCTGCCATCATCAAGCTGTGAGCCAAGCCCTAGGACAGACTCACAAACATAGAAAGCCAATTAGCTAATTTTAAATCCTGCTCAGAGCTGCTTCACAGTGGTCTCCAACACCATCCGATGCAGAGTTTCCCTGGAAGCTGTTGGATCCAATTCAAAAACAGCTACTGCAATAAAACCGTGTATGACATTTCAGGTTAGAGAAAGAGTCTGGTCAGGTGTCAGCAGGAAAGGTCCTGACATCCAAAGTTTCAGATCAGACAGGATGCCTGAGGACAAGGGGAGTCATGAGAACTGTTTCCCATCACAAAGCCAGGGCCTTGTAAAAAACTAGAGAGCACAGGACCCTCACCCAGATGAGTTGTTGTCAACCAGAGAAGGGCCCACATTAACTGCCTGGTGCCTACAGGGAGACCTCCTCATTGACCAAGCCTGTGATAGGGGTTTCTTCTTCCACTGCACAGTGATTGTTTGTATACGTGATTAATCAGGGAGGCTGAGCCAGGGTGATTGCCACAGGTTCCTGATACCTGGTGCTGTGTAGTTGTAGCTGTTAAGCCCAAAAACAGTCATCTGAGATATTATCTTAGCCAACAATTTCTGTTCCTGTGTCTTGCATGGGACTGTGCTGGAGGAGATGGTCATGTAAGGAAAATTTTGAGCATTTGTCCTGCTGTCAGGCCATCATGTTGTGGCTGTCATTTTAACTTTTGGAGGGCCTCTTCATGTTAGAATTCTTAGTTGTGGCTTAGACTCTGTCTTGGGCCAGATAACTGGAAACAGAGTGACTCTTGTGCTCTATTTTCATCTCATAACACTCTTTGGAAAATTCCTAAGGATTTCCTCTTTAGTGTCTCCATCTACAGAAAGCAGTAATGTGCTGATGCTGAGACAAGAAAACTTCCTCCTTCACACCAGGTCCTTAGCAGGAAATTGACCCAAGACAAGCCATATCTGATGTCTTCAGTGGATGACAGCTAATAACAAGGTAGAGGGATGGGGGACACTGCATTTGGATTCAAATTTTGAATCATTACACACATTTGAAGGCAGTTTCCCACTTGAGGTTGGGACTCCCTGATCTCCATGATCCACTAGAGAGAGCCCCAGTTGGGCAACCTAGGGAGGTGCCATAGGGCAAAATGGATTTCTATCAAACTAACCAGCAGCTTTGTTTCAAAATACCAGCTTGTTTCATGATATCCATACAGGTAAAATCCTCCACGTATGTAGAGCCCCTCTCTGGTCTTTGGAACTCACTACAAATATGGACACATTGCCATCATGAGGATTTGAAGAGAAAGTTGCCACACCAATTTGGGAGAATTACAGAATTTAAAAAGTGGCTGATGAGAAAACCTGCAGGGAGCAGTGAACTGGAGCAGTTCTTGAGTGTGATAATGCTGAGGCAGCAAAGAACCATATCCATTCATAAGTTAATTGTTGAATGCCATTGGAGAGAAGACACATATAGGAAGAAATGCCTAAGTGGCAACATGAATGAGTTCAAAATTGGAAAAAAAACTTTAGTGGATCTGGTTTGGAAATCCAGAGAGAAACATGGCATCGTGTTTAACAACGTAAGGCAGAACTAATTTTAAAGAACTCTGTTCTACAGATTGTTTACACATTCACGTATTGAGTGACATTTATTTTCTGTATGGGCCAGGTATGATTGAAATAGCTGTAAAAATTCTCAGGCTAATTTTTTTTGGGGTAGTAGTGTTTTTGTTTCCTTTAATTTGGTTGTGATTCTGTTTGAACTGATATTAAACATATCAAAATTGCACAAAATTTGGGTAAGTATGCAATGTTTCAATATATGTATAAACTATATAGAGCTTAATAAGAGTTGAATGTCTACTTTCTTAAAAATTATCATTATTTTGTGATATCATTAAATTCATCTATAATAGATGTGTGTAATAAATAGTACATTATTGTTACCTGCATTCACCCTACTGCTCAGTAGCAACCGAAAACACTTTGCACCTATGGGACTGCCATCAGCAACCAATGATGAACTTCTCCCACTATTTCTCCTCTGTCTTGATGTTTCATAGTTACCTAGAGCCTGTGGTTCACACAGCTGTGCTTTAAGATGGTGCCTCGCTGTGGAAAGGCTGTCACAGTGTCTTCAATTTAGTTTTAATATCTTGGATTTCCAAAAATACTGAGTGGTTACAGTGCTTCTCAACACATCACTAGCTGCAAGAACTAGCACTATGACCTACTTCCTCAAATTAGGCTCCACCTTCTAACAGGCCATTCAGCTGAGTCCCAATCAATGGATGATCCTCTTTAACACACTGGTGCCTGCATGAATCAATCACTGCTCTAGGCTTCCCATTTTAATATTGTTGCCCTGAGAGTCAGGTCCACATATGAGCTAAAGAAGTCATTTAAAGTCCAAACACTTCCTCTGGAGAAAGGATGGATAACATTTTAGAGACGAGTGCCCAAAATGCCACCCAAAAAACTTCATATCAAAGTGTCAATATTGCCATTAAACACCAATATTTTAGAAAAAATATTCATACACTAACATTACTTGTTTTAAAGAAAATAAATGTCAAATATACCATATGTACATCAATGCTGCCAAGAATTTTTCACAGCTCAGCTTGTACAGCTTTACACTGAACAGCTGAATAAAGTTCATGTTGTAGGGATTTGTATTTTTTAAAAATTTTATTTAAAGAGAAAACAAAACAAAAAAGAAGAAAAGGTAGCAACAATACAAAATTCCAAGGAAAAAAGAAAGAACAAAAAACACTAAGAAATCATTACTTGATAACTTATATACTGTCATCTTGGAAATAGTTGTTCAAGTTATAAAGTTAAAACATACAAAGTACACATTCAAACAATGAGACTATTAATAGTTCTGCTCCACAATCTAAAAATAACGGTAATATGGTGATTCATCTTACACACTTAAACATACATGCACTTATATCCTTTAGAGCACTTTCTTTCCCTGTTTTCTACAGTAGAAATTACACATTTTGGGTTTTCTTATTCCTTCATTTCTTATTACTTTTTACACTGGAGACACAATGCGATATTTATAAATATGATTCTTACTAATTTCACTAATGAGGATAGTCTCAAGTTGTCTTCATTTCCCTATGAATGTCTCAAGATCATCCTTCTTCAGAGCTGAGTAATATTCCATTGTATAAAAATAATACATCATTTTCATCCACTCTTCAGTTGATGGGCATCTTGGTTGTTTCCAAGATTTAGCTATTACAAACTGTGCTGCTATGAACATGGGTGCACGTATATCACTGTGATATAATGTTTTCAGTTTTTCTGGGAAAATACCCAGGAGTGGAATAGCTGGGTTGAATGGAGCTTCCAGTGCTACTCTTCTGAGAATTCTCCATATGATTTCCATAGTGGTTGCACCAGTCTACACTCCCACCAACAGTGGAGCAGTGTACTTTTTTCCCCACACCCTTTCCAACATTTGTTATCAGTTGATTTCTTGATGGAAGCTATTCTTTCAGGAGTGAGATGAAATCTCATGTTGTTTTAATTTGCATTTCTCAAATGATCAGTAATGGTGAACATTTCTTCATGTATTTATTTCTCATTTGTATATCTTTATCTTAGAACTGTGTGTTCATCTCAGATGCTCATTTTTGGAGAGGGTCTTTGAATTTGGGCAGTGTGACATTTTTCAGTTCTTTATATGTTCTTGATATAAGTCCTTTGCCTGAGGCGTTGCTGGCTAAAATTCTTTCCCATTCTATGGTTTTCTTTTCACTCCAATTATGATTTATTTGAAGTGCAATATGAGATCTCAGTTGTTGATTCTCTGAAGCATTTCCTGTGCAGTTTGCATTTTGTTCATGAATTCTCTGCCTCCCCTTATGTCTCCAAAAATTGTACTTACCCTATCTTGCAGTAGAATTAATGTTTCTGTTTTAATGGTTAGATCTTTGATCCACTTAGACTTTAGTTTTGTGCATGGTGAGAGGCATGGATCTAGTTTCAGTCTTCTGCATGTTGAGAGCCAGTTTTTCCAACACCATTTATTGAAGAGGCTATCCTTCTTCCAGTGAATATGCTTAGACCTTTTGTCAAATATCAGGTGGCTGAGTGTGTTTTTACTTACACTTGAATCTTCTAATATGTTCCACTGGTCATCAGGTCTATTTCTTTGTCAGTACCATGCTGATTTTACCACTGTGCCTTTTTAGTACGGTTTCAAGTCAGGAATTGAGATGCCTCCTGCCTTTCCTTTATTGCCCAGAATTGCCTTTGCTATTCTAGTTTTCTTCTGGTTACAAATGAATTTTAGGAGTGTTTTATCTAGATCTGTGAGGTACCTCAATGGTATTTTCATTGAGATTGAGTTAAGTCTGTATAACAGTTCTGAAAGTATGGCTGTTTTCACAATATGACTTCTTCCTAGCCAAGAGCAAGGAATATCTTTCCATTTTCTAATATCCTCTTCCATCTCTTTTTTAACATAGTATAATTTTAAGCATATAGATCTTTTATAGTTTGAGTTAGGTTGATTCCTAAGTATTTCATTTCTTTAAATGTTATTATGAAGTGTGATATTTCTATAATTTCTCTCTCAGTGAGTTTCTTGTTTGTGTACAGGAATGCTATTGGTTTTTGAGCATTGAACTTGTATCCAGCTACACTCCTGAATTTCTTTATTCCCTCTAGTAGTCTTTTAATGGAATTTTTTGGGTCTCCTATATAGAGTATCATGTCATCTGCAAATAGTGATAATTTAAATTCTTCCTTTCCTATCTTTATTCCTTTTATTTCTTTCTCTTGTCTGATTGCCCTGTCTAGTGTTTCCAGAAATATATTGAATAATAGTGGAAATCCTTGTCTTGTTCCTGATTTTAAAGTGAAAGCTTTCAGTTTTTGTCCATTTAGTATAATATTGGCTGTTGGTTTGCCATGGATGACCTTTGTGAGGTTGAGGTACACAGAGTCTATTCCGAGTTTCTGAAGGGTTTTTATGATGAACATGTTTTGGATCTTATCAAAAGCTTTTTCTGAATCTATTGAGATGCCCATGTGGTTTTTATTCTTGGCTGTGTTGATGTGGTGTATTACCTTTATTGATTTGCATATGTTAAAACATCCTTACATTCCTGGAATGAACAAAACTTCCGCATGATGTATAATCTTCTTGATGATTTGTTGCATTCAATTTGCTAGTATTTTATTGAGAATCTTTGCATCTATGTACATGACTGAGATAGACCTATTGTTTTCTTTTTCATTGGGTCTTTCTCTGGTTTTGGTATCAGAGTAATACTTGCCTCCATGAATGAATTAGGGAGGATTACTTTCTTTTCAATTTCATTGAAGAGTTTAAAGAGTATTGGCATCAAGTCTTTTCAAATGTCTTCTAGAATTCAACTGCGAATCCATCAGGAACTGGGCTTTTCTTTGTGGTAAGGTTTTTATTACAATTTGAATTTCAATAGCTGATATTGGATTATTCAAAATTGCTATATCTTGTTGGTTGAGCTTTGGTAGTTCATATGTTTCTAGAAATCTGTCTATTTCCTCTGTGTTTTCTACTCTATGTGAGTAGAGATTTTCAAAGTAGGTATTCATGATCTTTTGAATTCCCAAGGGATCTGAAATAATTTTTTCTGTTTTGGTCCTTATAGTATGAATTTGGGTTTTTTCTTTCTTTTTCTTGATAAGGTTAGCTAGAGGTTTGTCAGTTTTGTTTTTTGTCTCAAAAAGCAAGCTTTTTGATTCATTGCTTCTTTGTATTGTGTTTTTAGTTTCAATTGCATTGATTTCTGCTCTAATCTTTACAATTTCCTCTCTTCTATGGTCTTTCGATTTAACTTGCTCTTCTTTTTCTAGAAGTTTGAGATACAGCATTAGATTGTTTATTTGTGCTTGTTCTGTTTTCTTGATATGACAATTTATTGCTCTATATTTCCCTCTTAAGACTGCTTTCATTGAATCCCACAGAGTACAATACGGTGTTTCCAAATTTTCATTGAATTGTAGTTATTGCTTTATTTCTACTTTAGTTTCATCTGTAGCCCACTCATTATTCAAAAGGTTGTTATATCATTTCCATGTATTTATGGTAGTTTTGCAATTTCATTTGCCATTAATTTCCAATTTCAGTGCTGTACGGTCAGATAGTATGCATGGGACAATCTCAATGGTTTGCATTTACTTAAGAATGTTTTATGGGATAATATATGGTCCATTTTGGAGAATGTTCTATGGGCAGCTGAGAAGAATGTGTATTCTGATGTGGTTTGCTGGAACACTCTGTACACATCTACTAAGTCCAATTGCTCACAGGTATGATTCAGTTATATTATTTCTTTGCTGATTTTTTGTCTAGTTGATCTATCTCTTTGTGACAGTGGGCTGTTAAGGTCAACTGTAATAATTGTGTTCTTGTGTATTTGGTTTTTCATGTCTTTTGTATCTGTCTTATATAGTTGTGTGCTCCTGTGTTTGGTGCATATGTATTTATAATTGTTAGTTCTTCATCTTGAAATTTTCCACTTCTGAGTATGTGGTGACCTTTTTTACCTCTTTTAATCGTATTAGGTTTGAAGTTCACATTGTCTGTAAATAAAATAGTTACCCTGCTTCTATTGGGTTCCTGTTGCATTGAATAATGTTTTCCATCCTTTGACTTTTAATCTGTGAGTCTCTTTTAGAGTCAGATGCATTTCTTATATACAGTATATTGTGTGAACCTGTTTCTTCATCCTTTCCGTCAATCTGCTTCTTTTGATCTGTGAATTGAGCCCATTTACATTTATGGATATCACTGATATATACTGGCTTGACTTTGCCATGTTCTGTTACTGTTTTTAGTTTCCTGTTTTTCTCCCTTGTTTACTTTTTTGTCCATCCTGGTGATTTCTTTCTGTTGTTGTTCTGAGATTGTGATCATTTTTATCTCTACATATGCTGTCCTTCAGCACTCTTTCTAAGGTTGGTTTGATGTATATGAATTTCTTGTTTCTCCATTAAATTTGAAAGACAGTTTTGTTGGGTATGTCAGTCTGGGTTGAAATTATTTTTAAGGCTTGAAATGCTTCACTCCAAGCTTGCCTTAACCTGAATGTTTATGCTGAGAAGTCTGCTGTGATTCTAATAGGCTTTGATAGGTGAGTTGTGTTTTTTCTCTAACAGCTTTTAGTATTCTGTTTCTATGCTGTATGTCTGAGATCTTAGTTATTATAGGCCTGGGTGTAGCTTTATGTTGGTTCTGACTGTGTGGCATTCTATATGCCTCACTCATTTGTGTATCCAATTTTCCCCCCTTGTTCAGGAAATTTTCTGCCATTATTTCTGTTAACAGCTTAGCTATATCCTTTGCTTTGTCTCCTGCTTCCTCATTAATGCCTATTACTCTAATATTGTTTCTCCTGGCATCATCTTGTAGCTGTTGGATTGTCACTTTATGCTGCTTTGTGGTTTTTATTAAGTTCTACTCATTCAAGATCGCTATCTGCAATCCTGTCCTTGAGGTCTGAAATTCTGTCCTCAACTTCATTTAAACAACTTTGTAGGCTTTCAGTGCATTTTTTGCTTCCTGCATATCTCTTTCAATTTGTTTCATTGATTCTGCTTGTTTTCTGCATTGTTCATTCAAATTTTCAATCAATTTCCCACACTCCTGTAGTCTTATCTATTTCTTCTCTAGTTATGTTGAACAGCTCATTTACTAAGGTTGTTACTTTAGTCTTTACATAAGACATTTTTTCTAATTTGAATTCCTCTATAGTCTCATGGATTTGTTTCTTTACTTCATTTGCTGTCTTTTCAGAGATTTCTGGTGTGTGAATTTTAGAGTCCTTTATTTCATTATTGCCTGCACTTGCCCCTGATGGACTAAATTTTCAGGACTGCATTTTTCCTTTGTGTTTAGTCATTTTCACCTTTTGTGTGAATCTGGTCTTTCTATTGCAACAGTCACAACTTTCTGCAGTGTGTGTTTCAGGGTTCTATTGTGTGGTTTGTATTTGGCAAATTGCTGGGTACCACCATCAAGAGGAGATCCAGTCTCCTGAATTCCTCCTACAGGGCCTGTTAGGTGAGTTCTATATTCTTTCTGGGCTAACTCACCCAGAAGTATTGATGTAGGGCAACTCTTAGTTCCTGCTGTTGTTATATCTTCAGGTTGTTGCAGATCACCAGGTCTCCCTGGATATAGTGTTTGTGTCTGCTGAGGCTCTACTGTGTCACTGGGGGTCTCATAATTTCATTTAATTGCCTCTAAGTAGTGGTGGGATGATTTTGGTGTACTCCTCAACCTACCTGATATTCTCTGTGTGGGGGAGTGAGTGAACCACTCTTGCCAGGTTAGCCAAGGTCTTACACTTGGAGCGAGTTTCACTTCTGCTCCTATTTACCCACTGCAGACCTCTATTTTATGGGGAAACTCACCACATTGACTGAAGCCTGTTGAAGTTTTCTTTCTGGGTCAGAGTTTCCTGAGCCTCTCATCAAGCCAGCATGGTAGTCCACTGTAGTCCAATATTCCTGGTGGAAGTGCGGTTCCAGAAGATGTGGACCCAGGCAGCTCATGCCTGTGGAAGGCTTCCTAGATGATCCTGGAGGACGGGCAAGCCCAGCAGCGGCACTCCCAGGCCCTCTGTCACTGGTCCCTGCAATCTTCCCTGTGGGCAAATGGCAGGCTAGCACTCCAGAGCAGCCCGGCTCTCAGCAGATCCCCACAATGTTCCCAGTCTCAAACAGCCCCAGCCCAGCTTCTGGTCACCACTGTGTTCCCTGTGAGCAAAGGGCAAGTTCTACCAGTTCCAAATGGCCCAGGCCAAGCTGCCAGTCTCCCCAAGGATCCCTGTGGGTGAATGATAGGCCTACCAGTCCAGAACAGACTGGACCAAGATGCCGGTCTCCACAATGAAAATGCAGCCTTTGGCAATCTACTTGAAACCACTTCTCTCTCTCTCTCTCTCTCTCTCTCTCTCTCTCTCTCTCTCTCTCTCTCGCTCTGACAGAATCTTTCTTTCTCTCAATAAATACTTCCACCCTTAACCTTAGTTGTCCCTAAGATTTATTATTAAATTTAAGAGAACATGAACTTGTACTGCACATAATAGGTTAAGAGTTTCATGCCTCTATATCCAACTCTGCAGTTAAAGTTTTGGCAAGGTCTCAAAGCTTCTTGCCACCTTGGACAAAGTGATAAGAACTTGTCTCAAAATGCAACAAAATTTTTTTTAAAAATTGAATTTTTATCAAATTTTGGAGGATGTAGGTAAGGGCCAAATTTCTGCGGTCAGTCACAGGACAATAAGAAATATGATACATGCCTTAAAATCTTTGATGTCCAACAGAAGCTCCTTCTCATGCTACTTTCATTGTAATGTCCAGCATAACTTCAAACCTCCAGTACTAGAGACCTAATTTCCTGTCTTACCTCAGACATGATTATGGGAGCCGATAAGTAGATATAGAAGAAGTATTTATCCATGACTAAGTTTCCCTCCTTTCCATAGGCCTGTGACCCTTTTCCTACTCTCAGTCCTAGCAAGCAGACAATCTTTCAGTGTTGTCACACTAGCTCAAACTCACCTCAGAAGACCTTTACTCTTCTGGCTGCTGATTGGGCCTGCCTCCACATGCCCTTGCTCTCCCATTTCCTTTCAATCACCTTGGCTCTTCTTATTCAAAAAGAACTTATGTTCCTATTCTTTACTACTCATGCAGATCCTGACTAAGTGATTATATCCCTACTTAAGTAAAAAGTCCATTTCAGTGTTTCAATTGCTTTTTTTTTGTCTTTTTGAGACAGGGTTTCACAGTGCAGTTTAGGATACCATTGAGCTCACTTCATAGACCAGGCTTGCCTTAAACTTGTAAGGATCCTCCTCTATCAGCCTCCTGAGTGCTGGGATTAAGGGAATGTTCCACTAGACCACCCTCAGTGTTTAAAATTTCAGGTCAAATTCTAAGCACAAACCCAAGGCTGTAGAAATATTTTCACATTTGACACCCATTTTCATTTCCACTCTCATATTTATCACATCTCTACATCCCTGCAGTCATCAGTTTGCTTGCTTCTCAGAGGGGGATTAACAGGCAGTACCTACAGGAAGTTGTTCTCTGCAGGAGCTTCCTCCTCAAAAGCTAATGCATCACCATCCCCCAAATAACTTCATAGCATTCTAAACTCTATGAAAAGCCTTGCTTCATGAGTTCAGTTGTAAAAAGTGTTGATTTACTTGCCTTATACATAAGGCACTAGGTAAGGAAAGAGCCTGAGGTAAAATTTAAAAATTGTTGGCTTTGTTAAGAATTAAAATGAGAATAGGCAATGACTTAGTTCTTTGAACCAGCTGGGAATTTTCTCCCCCACAGTAAGAGGCAGATTGCTATGTATTATGGTGACTTGCAGCTGCTAATTACTAAAATCCTGAGATAACAGAAATGTAAATACAAGCAGCCAGTTTATCTCTACACCCTGTTTACTGTAGACCCCACAGGCTGAAGAAAATGGGTTAGAGAACTTGGACTCAAAGTAGTTCTTTTCACTGGGTGCTGTGACTCAGGACTGTAATCTCTTCACACTGGCGGCCGATGGAATAGGATGGGCCAGAGATCAAAATCAGACTACACAGATACACTCTGTATCCAAACAATGAAAAGTAAAACAGAAAAGAAAAAAGAAAAAAAAAGAAAAATAGATAGATAGGTAGATAGGTAGATGGATAGATAGATAGATAGATAGATAGATAGATAGATAGGGGTCTATTTCAAATTCATGGAGCCACATGTACTTGGCTGACTACCCATCTGGGAAGCATTCCAAAAGTCAAGGAGACCTTCTCATTTATTATTTTGGTTCCAGAACTCAACACTCAGTGTTGTGAGATGATGAGTTCTGTTTATGCAGTAATATCATTCAAGAGCAGGTCTTACATAAGGAATTCAAATGAGAGTTTTCTGTCATTTTGAGGACACAACTTAGAGTTGCCCTCAAGCCACTGATTCCCCAACCACAGCTGTGCCTGGGGCTGCCCAAAAAGACATTCTGGGCTTACAGTGATTCAACCCATTTCCTTCCAAAACTCACACAATTCCATCCCATTCCCAGTTCCAAGACCATCAAGTTACCATTGTGATGCTTGAGGGTGTGGGAGAAACATTTGCAGCCCTCCCTAAGAAGAAGTCACAGAAAATATAGGTGCCCTCAGCTCCAGGTCCTCTGCACTGAACTCACAGTAAGCACTTCTACACCAGGGCCAGGAAAAACCCTCCTCCCTTGTCACACCTGATTGGGTGTGAAGCCCCCCCACCTCTCTCAATGATTGCCTCCTGGGCAAGTCTCCTTCAACTGCCAGGACTCATACTTCCCTTTGAGGGCTTAACTGCTGGCTTTTCAGAGCTTTCCTGAAGCTGGGTCCTAAATGTTCCTAGGTCAGTGTCCTCTGGATGAATCAATCCCTTCAGGAAAGAAAAGGTTATTTGTCTAGGTCAGACCAGAACAAACTGGAATGGGTAGGGGCTGCTCTCAGGAATGAGGCTATAAGCTTTGTTGCACAGATTTTCACAGGGTCTCTCTGAGTCTGCTCATTTTCATTGAACTAATTATTATGTGTCCGCCAAGAGAACTCCTTTACAGTGTGAATGAAGAAACTGCGTATAAACAGTAACAGGTTTCTTGGAAAAAGTAACGATGAGGGAAAATCAAATGGTCCAACTGCTTCAGAAAAGCTTTTGGATTGTAATAAATCATACCTAATTTTGAAGATAAACCTAGCTAAACAAGTGGTTCAGAATGATTGCTGAAATAGTCCTGCATTTGATGCACTAGATCAATTCTAGGTATGGAGTATGGGATAGAAAAACACTTTAGACTGTAAGTGAAAACACTTTTGGTGTGTATGTATATATTCAACTCCAGTGTCATTAAATTAGTGCATTAGCCTTTTGCCAAATTGTTGACTTGAATTCATATCTTAGTTTGCTTTTAACAAACACACATATTTTAAATCTAAAATACAGACAGCATGAAAGAAAATCTAATGAAACTGGTATAGGAAATTTTAGGCAGGCAATGGTACCTGGACTGGGATCCCAAGACCTGGCACAAGATCCAGGGAAAGGGGTTTTTGCCTCTTTAACCAAGGCAGCCAGGAACAAAGGTCCTCAGTTATGTGGCCACTATCTTCTCACAGGTAGGCGTCTGACCCTCATTTCTTTTCTTTTTTCCAAACAAAATGTTTTCATTTTCCATTTCAGTCTTGCTACCTCTAAGCCCTTATTTGTATCAAAGTTACATTCACTCATTTACTATAGGGCAGGGGTAATATGCACACGCCCACCTGCTACTAGGTCAGGTAGAAAATAATTTCTCTTGTTTTTGATGGATTCCACTTATTGAGCAGACAAAACCTTTTTGCTTTTTTAAAAATTTCTAGTAAAATAAGAAAAATATCTCTCTTAATTTCCTGTTTTCATCCAGAGCTACATTCTTTAGTCTTTTTAACAAGTGCAGGAACAAGTAGATGTATATTCAAAACAAATCAAAATGAAATAATATTTGGCACATATATCACATCCTGAGTCCTTGAGCTGAGATTCTACCAAATTAAGAGGTTCAGTAATTTTCTCTGTAGTGAGTACTGGTTGGCTATTGATAATAGTCTTGCTGTCTACATAATAACAGTGCCCCTTGAATAAGACATTTTCTTGTAAGTGTCCTAATAAGAGTTTTTATTAGCAATCCTTATCTAACCAGATTTAATGTGATGGGTGTATCTGACATCAAGTGCATAATTTTGTGTTTCTAAGCACCAAGCTTCTGACTTATCTGAGCCCCTAATTCACTCCTTAGAAAAGATTGGAAACCTAGCACTAGCAGGTTCCATATGAAATTCCTGCAGATTATTTGGCACATGGTCTCTGTGACAACCTCCACAGTGCACAGGCACTTTACTGGTCTTAATATTAAAAACACTCTGTTATTAATGCATTTTGGATTCCTGAGTGTTTTTGTACTTTCAAGGAGAGAAGACAACTGAATTTTTGCCATTCTGCATTTCTGTTACTGAACTTTCTATCACTGCAATAAATTATTTGAAAAATTCAGATACTAAAAATGGAATTTTTAGTGGAGGTGAATTTTATCTCATACTTTCTGAAGATCAGACCATGGTGGGAATGTAAGACAAAGTACAGCTGGTCAACTCATATCGTTAAAGATAAAGAATAAGACATGAAGCATTACATCAAAGGACGAAGATTCCAAAGGCACTATGTGTGTGTCTCTCTTGGTGTCCTTGTTTCTGTCTGTCTCTGTGAATGTGTATGTGTCTGTGAGCACCCAGAGATTCTACAGTCCCACCAGGAGCACCCTCACCATTGCTTCTCTACATAGCTCATAACCTGCATCACAGTGCAGCTCAACCACTTGGTGAACTAAAGCTCAATTTTCTGTCTCCACATGGTTGTACTGTTTTCATGACATTGATGTCCTGCAATCCCCTCAGTATGGGAATTCAGAAAAAAAGGATGTAAAGTTGTAAAGGCCTTGAAATTCTAACTTGGATTTGCTACAGTCTGCATTGTGGTCCTGGAGATTTATCATGCATCTTTGTATAAAATAACCTCTCTGGCCCAGACACCTGCTGGTGTTGCCAAAGGCAAACCAGAAAATTTGTGGATGAAGAAGTCCTATATTCCTGCAGCTTTTCCCTTCCAGGGCCACATATCATAGAAAGATATGTAAAGGACTGCAGTACTAACAAGACTCCAATTTTAGATAATTCAAGATTCAGATCCTGGAGGATCATGTTCCTTTTTTGAAAAGAGTTCTTGATTGAGGTGAAGCACTTCTTCTCCCCCTACTACAGGCAGGGACCTGTCTTGATCTTATGTATGTCCTAGAGTGTCTCCTACACACAGCAAGAGGTCACTCAGTATCAGCACTTTGCCCACTTACCCTGGTGGTATAGATTCGGGGTCACCAATTGGAGGCAGCAGTTACCGGGTAAGAGAGTTCATCTCCATGAAGGAGACCTACATTCTGCAAGACTCATTCTAACCACATTAGACACCGTGCTGTTCTTGTGGGCTCCAGATACTGGTCCTTTCTATTCATGACCTCAAAAATCAGGGATATATGTGGACACAAACATCCTTGAATCTGTCAGGTGTGTGACTAGTTGGTTGAAGGAACAAATTTGTCAGGTGTGTCCTTCTGGGTCTGTGACTCTAGCTGCACCTCATGGCACACCTGGATGTCCCAAATATCCAGGTGAGAAAAATCTTGCAGTGATCACTGGAGGGTGAGTGAGAAATGGGCTTGAGGCCGTGGGGACTTTGAGCATGTTGTGGAAGGTGATGGAGGCTGAGGCATCTAAAGGCTGTCCTGTCCTTGCCTCTGTCTCTGCTGCTGTCTGCAGCTTCACTGAATTCTCTTAGATGCACCTGGGTTCTGCAGCACCCTCAGACCTAACCCTCTCTCATCACACTGAGTGCCTGACACTGTATGAGTCTGTGTTCACTAGGATTTCCTCTCATGGAAATCAATAAGAAATGTCTTGGGATTTGGATCATTATCACCTGACAACTGTTCCTTCCTGTGGGACCACCCATTTGCTTTCATTTATTTCACCTCATCTATTTTCACTCCTCAAAATGATATTTGAAGGCTGCATGGTTGTTCTGTACTTGGATGACTTTATCTACATTAGGACTCATTTCTGGAAATGTCCTTCCTGGGCACCTTCCATCCAAACCAAGGTCTGTGTCCATTTCTCAATGATCAGTCCTCTTCTCCCTTATCAAGGCCCTGCATAATATTTATTAATATTCCTGTTGGGATTCTGAGAGCTTCTGGAGGTATCCTGTGGTCTTTTTGGTGCTTGGAAACATAACGTGGCCTGCTCATGGTCTTCTCCTGTCCTCCAGATATCCAGCATCTCCCCATCAGTGCTCCCTCCACTGTGGTTCTGAGGCACCTGGTGTATCAGGTGGTGGGTCTCTGCTGGGATTCTGGACATCCTGTATCCCTTGGTTAATCTGTGATCATTCAGTCTGTAATTTTATTTCTTTCCTTCTTTAATGAAAAGAGAGTGATGTTGATTCCATCCAGATTTTTGTAGATTTGAATATGTGGGTAATAGTTTTCTATTCATTTACAGGTGGGAGAAAAAGGTAAGTACAATTTCAGTAGCAAAGTTTGAACTCTTATTTAAATCAGGGTTCTAAGATCAATAATTGAAAGTGACAATGCATATCCATAACTGAAAACACAATAATAGGGAAACAGAAGGAAATTCATAAAATATTAGACTTTTCAGTGATCTGTTGTTAGCTGGAATTGAGAAGATCCATCAGAGGGGGTCTGGCTAAATCTCAGGTGATGATGTGTTCTGGAGGATATTCTTATTTTGGTCTGGAAACAACAGATGGACCTGGGACATCATATCAGGAACAGGAAATCCCAAGCCTTAACCACAGGGCACATCAGTGATAATGCTGCTCCAGCTCAAGTGCAAGGCAGGAAGAAGAGGTGAAGGTGCATCTGACTTCCCAGGATGATTGTGACCTTGAGGTCCATGGTCACCTCTGAGGGACAGTGGCCTGTGTGTGAGAATCTTAGCTCTGCCTTTAGGAGAAAGGCAACTGTGGGAAGTGGGTGTGAAAAGATTTTGTTCTATTCATTATGAACCTGTTAGAAAGGAGACCATAATCTTATGACTGTTACTAGCTATACAAGTGTGTTTGAATATTTTAGGAAAAGTTAAATATATATGACAGATAAATACAGAATTACCTGAGGCAACCCAAAATAAAGTAAATACATGAAGGAAAATCTGTGAGAATCTGTTAAGAAACAGTGGATATTATGGTGCTGAAGTATTTAATACTGTATATGAGAAAGAGAGAAGAGAGAGAGAGAAGAGAGAGAAGAGAGAGAGAGGGGGGAGAGAGAGAGACAGAGAGAGAGAGACAGAGAGAGAAAGAGAGAGAGAGAGAGAGAGAGAGAGAGAGAGAGAGACTATACTGTATTATGCTGTATTATGAATTCCTAATTTCTAAAGTCTAAAAGGAAAGTGCAGGCTAAAGTCCTGCTCAGTGCACTGTCATAGGATGGAAGACTTAAACCCCTGGATGCTGCCCTGAGTCTATCCAGGCTGATGCCACCTCTCACCCCTGAGGTCTCCATGTGCTACTGGGGTGGAATCTGGGGACCAGGTCCTCTGAGAGGGCTGAGGAGAATAGAGGACTGTGAGTTCTCAGAATTTAGACGTAGGAATATCATGGATTGATTTTACTAAAATGAAGCAATTATTCCTAAATGAGACAAGTCCTTGTCATCCAGACAAAGTTAGTGCACTCATTTTAGATCATGATTAATTGCTGTATTAAAGAAAAATATTCTGTGGCTGTGTCTAAAGTGAAGTTGCTAGGTTGGTGAGGAGAAATTTGATTTTCAGCACAAAGAAAGAGAGCTCCACAGGAAACAAGAGTAGCAAAACATGAGCAGTGATTCCTTTCAAGGCCTACATGACAGACTTGGAGTGATGTAGAGAGACAGAGTAGGAAATGTCATGGGTAGGGATATTGTAAGGACAGCCTTAACAACACTGCATCTGTACATGAAGCTGGTTTATGACTTTGGTGGTTGCAAGAAAAACCTGCTTGTTAAAAACATCCTAGGTTTATGTCTGGGTTCACATTTAGGTCCTCTCACTGTGTCTGACACTGTAAAACATGACCATGTCCTTGAACGTGATGGAGTTCAGTTGTAGGGAACAGTGGCTCTTATCTGTGTCAGCAGTGAGGGTGAGGCTGCCTTGGAAATCCAGGTGGTAGTTTGTGCTCCCCAACAATACCCCATCCACTGTAGAGTTTTCCAAGGAGGTTGGCATATTCAAGCCCAGTAGTAACTTGAGAAAGATCCTCTGGTTACAGTGCATGTGAGGCATAGGGTCCCTTTAGCTTCAACAGGCTTGGTCCTGACTCCCAAAATGTCAGATTTGACAGAACACCTGAGGAAAAGTGGAGTTATGAAGAATCTTTCATTTCCACACCCAGGCTCCTTAAACATCTAGGAACCCAGGACCCTCATTCAGGGGAGTAGCCATCAGGCACAGAAGGGCCCACACTGTTTGCATGTTGCCTGCAGATTGAATACCTACCTCCTCAGTAGCTTAGGTAGTGGCAAGAATTTGTTCTGCTAAACCCTAGACTAATTTGAATGTATGTGTTGAGGAGGAACTTATAGGATGCTGAGCCAGGGTGATGATCACTGGTGTCCAGTGTCTGGCATTACTGGGTATGGGAGCTGCCCAGCCTGGCATTGAACATGTGAGGTTCATCCCTGCCTAAGCTGTACTGTGTTCTTTGTTTTTGCATATGTGGTTCATGCATTTGATGAGCATGGAAAAGGAAATGTTGAGGCTTTCCCTCCTGTCTTCTATTGTTACAGAAAATCCACTGTCAACCTGGTAGAAGGTGCTTTGCACTGAGAAATCTAGCAGTCAACATTAGTGATAGCAATGCCACTTGGATGGGGGCTCCAGTGTCTAAATCACCAGTGAGGAGCCAGCTTTGAGTTCCGTTTAAATAGTTTGCAAGCATAAATACGAGGCAGGTGACAGGTTATTACATTATTGGATTCCTGAATTGAGTTAAGTCACATATTGTCAGGTAAGTTAACTCTAAATAGATTTACTAAAAAGCAATCATGTAATGTAATATAGGAACATCCTGGGGACAAGGAGAAGGGACTTGAGTGAAACAAGCAAAGTTAAAAGTATCCTTTATTGTATTACTTTGTTCCAACCAAACTCCTTGAAACAAGTTGGAAACAAGATACATGTTCTTTTAACTAAGGGAATCACAAGCTAGGAATAGTCAGACTGATCGATGCATAATTAGAAGAAAAGCAGCTGGGCAGCCAAGGCTGACTACATTTAGCATGGTGGTTACATGACAGTCAGCAGGAGGATAGGCAGAGGCCACTATTTGATTTTTCCCTTGCTATCATGTCTGTAAGTTTGCTCTGCTAACTGTGCCTTTACTATTTTACAATCATGCTCTTACACTGTGAGACCATGAGGCAGTGGCTACAATTGCAACCTCCAGAAAATACTTCATGCAGGTGTTTTACTGGTGGAGGTGCACAGTGTACTTTGCGCACCTGTCCAGGACTATAATGGTCTACCTCCATCAGATATGGTTCTTTCAGAATTCACATTGATTTCACCTCCAGCATCTCTATTATTCTATGTTTATCATGTGTGTTCCACATCACTTGCTTAGCTCTTCAATATTCTTTTTAGTGCCCTTTTTAAATTGGTGATGTTTTGTTTAACTGTCCCTGTATCTTATTACTTATGCCTTCTGTGCTTGTGCCAGTTTTTACATTGAATGGTTTTGTTATCACCCTAAAATGAAACTGAGTGATTCACTTTGAGGCTTTTGGGTTCTTCCTCACCAGTGCCACATGAATGAGTTTGGGGAGAGTTGGGAATTCTGGGAAGAATTATATTGGATTTCCCTCTTGTGTTTCTATTTGTGTTTGTTTGTTTTCTGTTGAGAGTAGTTAGTTTATTGCAGTGGACTATTTATTGTAGAGATGTCTGTGGTTAATTTCTATTTTTCAGTGATCTTCCCTGGATGTGATAAACCAGCAGCCTTTGTGTCTGTCCCAGGATTCAGCCACCTCCATTTAATTGATATTTGAGGTTGTAGAATGATGGGCCTCATACACAGTTCTCCTGGAGTGGGCCACAGTATTATTAATGACACCAAGTTCACATAGATATTTGCATGTCAAAGAAAGTCAATTCATAGCAATAGTTATGTTACTTTGGTACAGTAATTCATTAGAATCCATTATGTCACTAAATGCAAAATGAAAATCAACCATAAGGGCCAATAAAGAATTACACTAATCTATTATGAAAGAGATCTATATTTATGGTATAAACACTCAGAGAAAAAAAACATTCACCAGCTGTGAACCTAAAGTAAATATCTACTCAATGGAACACATTTCCCTTTGTAAATTAGAACATTTTTCAATGTCAACACTGTAATGTACACAAGTTATGTAAAGATTCATAAAGTTCAATAGCTGCACTAGTCAAGATGGAGGTGTGTAAAAGAAGAGAAAGGAAAAGAAATTTCCAAATTAATAAACAAAATGTGAGAAATTTTAGTATTTGGAAATGTAAATATGGGCAGGTGGAGGGGTCTTGAGAACCCGATCATGGCTTGATTCACCCTCTCATTGCACAGTGGATTGGCAGGTTGTTAATGAAGGGCTTCGCTACAAGAGGGGCTATTTTTTTGACCACCTATTGTCTTTCAGATGATGCCATTTCTTTGGGCAGACCCATTGTGAAGTTCTCTCCTTAAACCAGCAGAGGCTTGTACGG
The DNA here is from genome assembly GCA_004027295.1 of Dolichotis patagonum. NCBI lineage: Eukaryota > Metazoa > Chordata > Mammalia > Rodentia > Caviidae > Dolichotis > Dolichotis patagonum. The sequence goes on from PVJX010009175.1 coordinate 33,233, forward strand.
AGCTCTTGGGCAACTATAAAAATGATGACAATGAACCCCAATCCTTCAGAACTTAATCACTCTGCTACATCCATTCTGTTGCAGCCACAAAAAAAATGGACTCAGATACCTACCAAGCGCCATGAGTTGGAGGACTTTTTCCTAACAAAATTTAGAAGGTGGTGACACATTCTCTTCCTGCATTGCTTAGTGTGGAAAAACACTTATGGAAGGTAATATTGTTATCAACCACCATTTCCCCAGAATTACAGCTACTTGTTCACTAATGACATTTGCACTTTGCCAAGATGTTAATGACTTGTACAGCTGTGCCACAAGAAAGAGATTTTAGAGACACCTCTTAGTGTGGTTCTCAAATAGTTGGACAAAAATATACACTCTTTGCCACATGAAGGTAATTTTCCTTCTATGCTGAATAGCTCTTCAAGTAAAATTTCCTCTACCTTTTTAGATTTTGTGAATAATCCATGAATTATAATTATTTCAAATTATTTCTCCATGTCACTATGATTATCATACAGCTGTTTTGTGCACATCAGGAATTAGTCTTCATGCTCTTGTAGATTTTATTTCAATAGTATTGCACTTATACGTTGTCTCTATCTTGACATTTTCCCCATTCTAACTGTTACAATTAATTCTTTTCCAGCAAAGTGCATGTTCCACAGAAGTGTCCTGTTTACTTGAGGACACACACTAAAGCACTGGCTGAATTGCTTCACATATTTCCACCAGCAAATTATGCTGCAGGGAACCAGACAGAGACACTGTTGTTAAGAATATTTGAATTCAGGCTGAAATCTCTGGAAAAAAAGGCATTTTGAATGTGTGATTCTCACACAGGATAGGAACAGCAATGTGGATGTGGGATTGGACTGAGGTTTCCACCTCAGAGAAGATCTTTGTGGAAAGTATATTTAGTTCTTCATGGACAAGTGAAATTGTGTTTACTGTGCACAACATGCTGTTTTGAAGTGCATCTACACAGTGAAATGCTGCCACTAAACCAGTTAACACCAAAATTATGTGCTTAAACCTGTAGCGAGATTTAAGATTTTGCAGACATAAAACCAAGGAAATAGAGTACTCAGGAAGTGCAGGCTCAGAAATGGTAGAAAACCAACCCTGAGCCCCTCTGCCCAAAATGAGACATCAGTGACAAACTGAGACATTACTAGTGAAGGATGCCATTAGAAGATGAGGACCCTAGGGGTGCAAAGCAAGACACTATCCATGTCATGCCTGTGTCTGGGGACCACTGAACCTCTAATGAGGTCTTGATATTAGAAACCACATCAAATGAAAGGAAAAAACATTATACTAAACCTGAAGACCAAACGACGCAGGGTACACATGTATAGGCTTCCTACAGATGTTTCTGGATTTTCTAATATTATAAAATAGATAACAATAAAACACTAAAAATGAAAGAACAGCTGAAGAATCAATTTTAATGAAGAAGAACATTCTGAAGTTTCAAAAGTCAAACAACAGAATAACTATAGACATAGACATAAGTAATCTCTCAGGGAATGAATTACACCACACTTAAAATCAAGCATAAAACAAGCAATTTTACATTCAAAGGGGGATAGCAAGAGAATACAGCATATTTAATGCAATGTAACTGTTGTTCTATGTTTTAAAAAATGCAAACAATAGCAAATATTCAAAACACCAACATTAGTTCCATATGTATGGAATTGGCTGGAGCTGAATTTAAATAATGTTCTTATTGTGCAGTGTGTTGGATTGTTCCTGAAAGAGGAGGGTGAGAAGAAGAAGCAACTTGGGCCAGTTAAGAAACACCTGGAAGCTGGTATGCACACGGGTCTGTGTGCAGCACTGATTGCATTTCCAAGTGATGGTGCAGTGTGAAGGATTCTGTGGAGGAGTCTGGAGTGAAGCAGGCCCAGGTGCAGGGAAATTCATTTTTCGGCCAAGAAAAAATGGGTTCCTTAGGAATCAAGAGTACAAAAGTGTAAAAATACCATGTGTTTTTTTTTTCAATTTGAGCCTATTCTCAAAAGTGAAATAACTAAGAATCATATTTATAAATCATATTGTGTCTCTAGTGTAAAAAGTAACAACAACTATAGGAGTAATAAAACTCAAAATGTGTAATTGCTATTGTCAAATGAGAGAAAAAGAAAGTGCTCTCAAGAATATAACTGCATGTGTGTTTAAGTGTGCAGGATTGATAAACATTTTTCCAAGTTTTTTAAAAAAATTTTATTTAAAGAGAAGAAGAAAGAAAAACAAAAACAACACAGAAAGAGGGTAGTAACAATACAGAATTCCAAAGCGGAAAGAAAATGAAAAGAAAAGAACAACAACCACAACAACAAAAAAACCCAAAAGAAAAACAAATATACTAAGAAAGCAACAGTTTATAAGTTACATACTGTCATCACTGGAAATAGTTGTTCAAGTTACAAAGTTAAAACATACAAAGTACCCCAGTCTACAATAGTGTCTTGGTAGTTACAATTAGTTTTTTTTTAATTCACTCTACAGTCTCAAACTATTTTTGCAAATATATATATATATATATATATATATATATATATATATATATATATATATATATCATATTTCCTAATTTGTTCTTGACGTGCAGGAGACTGGTCCTGTGACTGATCAGCAGGGTCTGAGTTCTGCAAGAGTATTTCCTTCTGAGAATTATTTGTGATTTGTGAAAAAAACACAGACTTTTGATTCAGAAATCATATAGAAAAAAGTAGTGAAAATAAAAGTTTTATTTTGGGCCTTAAAAAAAAACATACAAAGTACACATTCAAACAATGAAACTGTTAACAGTTCTGCTCAACATTCTAACAAAAACAGTAATATGGTCATCTATCTTACACACTTAAACACACTTGCAGTGATATCCTTTAGAGCACTTTCTTTTCCTCTCTTTTTTACAGTGGCAATTACACATTTGGGGCTTTATTACTCCTACAGTTCTTACTACTTTTTAAACTAGAGACACAATATGGTATTTATAAATATGATTCTTATTTATTTCTCTAATGAGGATAGTCTCAAGTTGTCTCCATTTCCCTATGAAGGCCTCAAGATCATTCTTTTTTATAGCTGAGCAATACATCATTTTATAAAATTACCACATCTTTTTCATCCACTCTGTGGTTGATGGGCATCTTGGTTGTTTCCAAGATTTAGCTAATACAAATTGTGCTGCTATGAACATGTGTGCACATATATCACTGTGATATGAACTTTTCAGTTTCTCTGGGAAAATACCCAGAAGGGGAGTAGCTGAATTAAATGGAGTTTCTAGTCCTAGTTTTCTGAGAATTATCCATGTTGATTTCGATAGTGGTTGCACCAGTCTACACTCCCACCAACAGTGGAGCAGTGTTCCTTTTTAACCACAGCCTTGCCAACATTTGTTTTCAATTTATTTCTTGATGGCAGCTATTCTTTCCAGAGTGAGATGACATCATAATGTTGTTTTAACTTGCATTTCTCAAATGACCAGTGATGGTGAACATTTCTTCATGTATTTGTTTGCTATCTGTATATCTTCATATGAGAACTGTGTGTTCATCTCAGCTGCCTGTTTTTGGAGAGGGTTTTGATTTGGGGGGGTTGATGTGTTTCAATTCTTTATATGTTCTTGATATAAGTGCTTTGTCTGAGGAGTTGATGGTTAAAATTATTTCCCATTCTGTGGGTTTTCTTTTCACTCTGATGGTGATTTCTTTTGAAGTGCACAGACCTTTCAATAATATGAGATCCCAGTTGTTGATTCTCTGAAGTGTTTTCCATGAAATTTGTGTTTTGTTCATGAATTCTCTGCCTACACCTATGTCTCCAAGATTTCTAACTACCTCATCTTCTCATAGATTTAGTGTTTCTGCTTTAATATTTAGGTCTTTGATCCATTTAGACTTTAGTTTTGTGCATGGTGATAGGCATGGATCTAGTTTCAGTCTTCTACATATGGAGAGCCAATTTTTCCAACACCATTTATTAAATAGGCTATCCTTCCTCCAATGAACTTGTTTAGACCCTTTGTCAAGTATCAGGTGGCTGAGTGTCTTTGTACCTATATTTGTATCTTCTAATCTGTTCCATTGATCCTCAGGTCTATTTATTTGCCAGTACCATGCTTATCTTATCACTGTGGCTTTCTAGTAGTTTCAAGTCTGGAATTGAGATACATCCTGCCTTGCCTTTATTGCCCAGAATTGGCTTTGCTATTCTAGGTTTCTTTTGGTTCCAAAAGAATTTTAGGAGTGTTTTCTCTAGATCTCTGAGGTATGTCAATGGTATATTGATTGGGATTGCATTAAATCTGTATAACAGTTTTGGGAGTATGGCCATTTTCACAATGTTGGTCCTTCCTATCCAAGAGCATGGAACATCTTTTCATTTTCTAATAACCTATTTAATTTCCTTTTTAGTGTAGTATAATTTTCAGCATATAGGTCTTTTACATTTTTAGTTAGGTTGATTCCTAAATATTTCATTGTTTTAGATGTTATTGTGAAGGGTGATATTTCCATCATTTCTCTCTTGGTGAGGTTCTTGTTTGTGTACAGGAATGCTATTGATTTTTGAGCATTGAACTTGTATCCAGCTACACTTCTGAATTTGTTTATTCCCTCTAGTATTCTTTTAATGGAATTTTTTGGGTCTTCTATATAGAGTATCCTGTCATCTGCAAATAGTGATATTTTAACTTCTTCTTTTCCTATCTTTATTCCTTTTATTTCTTTCTCTTGTCTGATTGCCCTGGCTAGTGTTTCCAGAACTATATTGAATAGGAGTGGTGATAGTGGACATCCTTGTCTTTTTCCTGATTTTAAAGGGAAAGCTTTCAGTTTTTGTCCATTTAGTATAATATTGGCTGTTTGTTTGCCATGGATGGCCCTTGTGAGTTTGAGGTAGACAGAGTGTATTCCAAGTTTCTGAAGGGTATTTATGATGAAAAAGTGTTGGATCTTATCATAAGCTTTTTCTGCATCTATTGAGATGCACATGTGGTTTTTGTTTTTGGCTCTATTGATGTGGTGTGTTTCATTTATTGATTTGCATATGTTAAACCATCCATGCAGTCCTGCAATGAACTGCACTTAGTCATGATGTATAATCTTCTTGATGATATGCTGCATTCTATTTTCTAGCATTTTATTGAGAATCTTTGTATCTATGTACATCAGTGAGATTGGCCTGTAGTTCTCCTTTTTGGTTGGGTCTCTCTCTGGTTTTGGTATCAGAGTAATACTTGTCTCCAGGAATGATTTAGGGAAGATTGCTTTCTTTTCAATTTCATTGAAGAATTTAAGGAGTATTGGCATCAAGTCTTCTCTAAAGTTCTTCTAGCATTCAGCTATGAATCCATCAGGATCTGGGCTTTTCTTTGTGGTAAATTTTTTATTACATTTTCAATTTTAATAACTGATATTGGGTTATTCAAAATTGCTATATCTTCTTGGTTGAGCTTTGCTAGTTCATATGTTTCTAGATATCTGCCCATTTCCTCTGTGTTTTCTTTTCCATGTGAGTAGAGATTTTCAAAGTAGGTGTTTATGATCTTTTGAATTTTCATGGGATCTGTAGTAATTCCCTCCTCTTCGATCCTTATTGGGTGAATTTGGGTTTTTTTCTTTCTTTTTCATTTTAAGGTTAGCTAGAGGTTTGTCAGTTTTGTTTATTCTCTTAAAAAAACAGCTTTTTGATTCATTAACTCTTTGTATTGTTGTTTTAGTTTCAATTGCATTGATTTCTGCTCTAATCTTTACAATGTCATCTCTTCTATGAGCTTTAGATTTAACTTGCTCTTCTTTTTCTAGAAGCTTGAGATGCAGCATTACACTGTTTATTTGTGCTCATTGTGTTTTCTTGATATGACAGTTTATTGCTATATATTTCCCTCTATGACTGCTCTCATTGCACCCCACAAAGTACAATAGGTTGTTTCTGCATTTTCATTGGATTGTAGGTATTGCTTTTTACTTCTTTAATTTCATCTGTAGCCCACTGATTGTTCAGAAGGTTATTGTTTATTTTCCATATACGTATGCCAGCTTTGCAGTTTCTTTTGCCATTAATTTCCAATTTCAGTGTGCTATGGTCAGATAGTATGCATGGGACAATCTCAATACCTTTGCATTTAGTTAAAAATGCTTTATAGGATAATATGTGGTCTATTTTGGATAATGTCCCGTGGGCAGCTGAGAAGAACGTGTATTCCAATGTGGTTTGCTGGAACACTCTGTACACATCTACTAAGTCCAATACCTGACAGGTATGATTCAGTTCTATTATTTCTTTGCCAATTTTTTGCCTAGTTGATCTATCTCTCTGCAACAGTGGGCTGTTAATTTCACCCAGAATAATTGTGTTCTTGTGTATTTGGTTTTTCATGTCCTCTAGTATCTGTCTTATATAGTTGGGTGCTCCTGTGTTTGATGCTTATATATTTATAATTGTTAGTTCTTCCTTTTGAATTTTTCCACTTATAAGTATGTAGTGACCTTCTTTGTCTCTTTTAATCATTTTAGGTTTGAAGTTCACATTGTCTGCAAATAGAATAGTTATCCTGCTTTTTTCAGGGTTCTTGTTGCATGGAATACTGTTTTGCATCTTTGACTTTTAATCTAATTTTCTTTTTTGAGTCAGATACATATCTTGTATACAACTTGTTGTGTGATCCTGTTTCTTGATCCATTCTGTTAACCTGTTACTTTTGATATGTGAATTGAGCCCATTTACATTTATGGATATCACTGATATGTACTGGCTTGATTTTGCCATGTTGTGTTACTGTTTTTAGTTTTCTGCCTTTCTCCCTTGTTTACTTTTTGTCCAGCCTGGTCATTTCTTTCTGTTGTTGTTCTAGAGATTGTGGTCATTTTTATCTCTATCTAGGATGTCCTTCAGCACTCTTTCTAAGGTTGGTTTGGTGGATATGAATTTCTTTAGTTGTTGCTTGTCATGGGAGTATCTTGTTTCTCCATTAAATTTGAAAGACAGTTTGCTGGGTATGTCAGTCTGTGTTGAAAGTTGTTTTCTTTTAGGATTTCAAAGACTTCACTCCAAGCTCATGTTAACCTGAAGTTTTTTGCTGAGAAGTCTGCTGTGATTCTAACAGGCTTCCCTTGATAGATGAATTGTGTCTTTTCTCTAACAGCCTTTAGTATTCTGTTTTTATGCTGTATGTCTGAGATCTTAATAATTATATGTCTGTGTGTAGGTTTATGCTGGTTATGACTGTGTGGCATTCCATATGTCTCACTTATTTGTGTATCCAATTTTTCCCCCATGTTTGGGAAATTTTCTGCCACTATTTCTGTGAGCAGCTTGATTATGTCCTTTGCACTGTCTCCTGCCTCCTCACTAATACCTATTATTCTAACATTGTTTCTCCTGGCATCATTTTTTAGATGTTGGATTTTCAATTCATGGTGCTTGCTGTTTTTATAAGTTCTACCCTTTCAAGATCGCTATCTGCAATCCTGTCCTCAATATCTGAAATTCTATCCTCATCTTCATTTTAATGGCTTTGCAGGCTTTCAATGCAATTTTTTGTTTTTTGAATATCTCTTTCAATTTGTTTCATAGATTCTGCTTGTCTTCTGCATTGTCCATTCAAAGTTTCAATCAATTTCCCATGCTCCTTAGTTTGTTATCTATTTCTTCTTTAGCTATGTTGAGCACTTCTTTTACTAAGGTTTTTACTTTTGTCTTTACATAAGACATGATTTCAAATTTGGTTTCCTCTATAGCCTCATGGATTTGTTTTTTTACTTCATTTCCTATCTTTTCATTGATTTCTGGTGTATGAATTTTGGGGTTCTTTATTTCATTACTGCCTACACTTGCCCCTGATGGACTACATGTTCAGGAGTCCATTTTGCCTTTTTGTTTAGTCATTTTCAACTTTTGGGTGAATTTCTGGTCTTTGTATTCCAACAGACACAACTTTCTGCAGTGTGTGTTTTAGGGTTCTACTGTGTGGTTTATGTTTGTCAAATTGCTGGGTACCGCAATGAAGAGGAGATCCAGTCTCCTGAATTCCTCATACCGTTCCACAGTGATTGAAGCCTGATGAGGTCTTCTGTTTGGGTGAGGGGTTCCTGAAATTTTCATCAAACCAGCATGGTAGTGCACTGTAGTCCAATGTTTCTGGTGCAAGGGCGGGTCCAGCAGATGTGGTCCCAGGTAGCTCAGGCCTGTGGCAGGCTTCCTAGATGTTCCTGTGTAAGGAGGGGCCCAGCAGCGGTAGTCCCAGGCACCTCAGGCACTCTGCCACTGGTCCATGCAATGTTCCCGGTCCCAAACTGCCTGGACCAAGCTGCAAGTCTCCATGATGTTCCCAGTCCTGAATAGCCCAGGCCGAGATGCCAGTCTCCGAGAAGTTCCCAGTCCCAAACAGACCAGCCTGAGATGCCAGTCTCCAGGAGGCTCCTTTCGGGTCTATTACTAAGTTTTTGTGGGATTGTTGAGCAGAACTCTTTGCTGTCTCACTGTTTGAATGTCTACTTTGTGTACTTTAATTTTGTAACTTGAACAACTGTTTCTAAGATGACAGAATGTAATTTGTCAACTAGTGGTTTCTTAGTGTTTATTTTATTTTATTTTATTTTATTGTGTAATTTTGTACAATTGCTTCCCTTTTTTCTGTTTTGCTTTTTTTCTCTTTAAATAAAATTTTAAAACATAAACAAAAAAGAGAGTAAAAAAGTATGAGAAGTGATTCCTTTAAGTAGCTAAGTGACAGATGCGAGAGAGTGTGGGTGACATAGCTAGGAATGGCTTGAAGAGTAGTGAGTGTCAGCCTTGTCTCTGATTGGTAGTGGGATCTACCTAGTGCTCTATGGGCTTGTATTTGTCACAGGTGATGAGTTCTGAGCTCAGTGGACATGGATTCCCCCTGGTGGTCGCATATGAAACTACAGGGAGGTTTATGCCTGGGCTCTCACTGGTCTCACCTGTGGTCTTGCACAATAATACATGACCCTGTCCTCAGAGGTCACAGAGTTTGGCTGCAGGGAGAACTTGTTATTGGCTGTGTCTGCAGTCATGGACATGTTGCATTGGAAGGCAGGGTTGTAGTTTGTCCAGTCCAGTAACCCAACCACTGCAGAGCTTTCCAGGAGGCTGGTGGCTCCAACTCCATTAGTAACTACTAGTGACAGAGCCCCCAGTGACAGTGAGGGTGAAGGGCAGTGTCTCCTCAGGCATCAACAGGCTGGTTCCTGATTGTCAAAGAGTCAGATCAGACAGCACACCTGAGCGGGGGCATGGTGAGTCTTTCCCTTCCTGATTTCTGGCCCCCACATACAACTAGACACCCCAGAACTCTCACCCAGTGGAGCTGCCATTAGACAGAGGAGGGACCATAGCATCACCATGTGGCCTGCAGGATGGAGACCTCCACCCTCAACCTGCTGATGACAAAGATTTCTTCTGCCAGCACCTAGGATGACTTGCATGGCTTGTGTGTCTCAGGGGATGTATAAGAGCCTGAGATGGGACAACAAGGAATCCACACACCTGCCACGGGGTGTTAGGAGCTGCTGAAGTTGGCACTGCTGGTGTGGGATTCAGCATGGCAGATCTGTTCTCTGTTTTGTGGCTTTACATGGAGTGGTGTTGTATATGGTGATCATGTAAAGAAAATATTGTGAGTTTCCTTTTGCCATCTATGAGCCCACCATTCTGTGGCTTTAATACTAATTTCTGGAGAACCCCTTTAGTAAGGTGATGTTCCTGCTGCTGCTGTGGTCTCTACCTTGGCCCACTTGCATGGACCTGTGTCATCCATGTTAGGCACAATTCATACTGATATTGTCTCCAGTGTTTCTATCTGCACAAAGGAATACTGTGCTGGCTCTGATCCAAGATAATGACCTTGTGCCCTCCAGCATTTTAAGAGGATCCTTGTAATACAGGTTCACATCTGAGAAGACCATGCATCAAACCTTAGGGCAGGTGATAGCCAGTGACAGCAAGGTAGAGGGCGTGGCTGATGTATTTGGACTGAGGGTCTCTGGTATTATTGAGGCTTGAGAGGTGAGGCGGACAGAAGGAGGGCAGCCTTGACCTCCATGCAGCACAGAGAGTGCACTGCAGACATTGAAGTGTGAAGCATTCAGTCAAAACAGATTCTTTTCAAATTCAGCAGTGTGTGAATTAGAAATGACGTCTCCTACTCATAAGTTCATCTGAGAAATAAGAGGCAAGCTGGCTTGACAATGACCAAATGTGAAGTCCTAACAGCACATCTATTTTGTCCTTGGACTCTTTGTGATGTGCCCCAAAATATGTACACTCTGCTATTGTCAGGACTTGTGAGAGAAGTCTCCCAACTAGCTCTGGGGTGCAAGAGAAGAGTAGGAAAATGATTTGAGTACAAAAGAGACATTCAGGGAGCAGAGGGATCGGGAATATTCTGTGCATAATTATACTCAGAGAGTAAGAGTGATCTCACTTCTTCAAGTGGAAGCACAATACCAAGAGAAGGAAGATAGATAGAGGAGTGAAGGAACTTTGTAAAATTTAGGAAAACCAGAAACTTGAGTGCAAGAAATGAAGCTATTTCAGAGTGTAAAATTGAAGTATTTTTAAAACAAACAATAAAATTCCTGTAGGGAATATTCTACCCTGTGCTTGTGTCACATTTCTGTAGCCTCTCATATATTGAATAACAGCTATTTCTACAGCATGGAGTATTTATGAAAAAAGCAAAAATAAATAATTTCATGAAAATGTTTTTTGAATTCATTTTATATTTTATTTTTTCTATTTTAATTTCCTGTTCACTGGTACTTAATATCATGGAGTTTGTTTCTGCCTTTATTGTAGCTTGACATAACTAACACTATCTTGTGCCTTGTTTTTGACCCAGAAGAGTGAAAAAATTCTCAAGGTACAAGTCACATGAGAAAAGTGGAAAGAGCTGCAGCCATAAGAGAAAAAATTAACCTGGTCAACAAAGAAACAGGATACAGATGTTGACCAAAATTTAATGTAAGATTCTAGCTAAATTGTTTCCAATAGGCTGTCTTTTTGAGATTGTGTTTTAAAACCTCTGTAACTTTGCAGTTCAGCACCTCTGGTTTTGACTCTGAGACATGGGTCTACCTGTGGTCGCTGAGCTCAGCTTATAAAATTAAAACTTTATCAGTTTGGCTGTTTCGATTCATACTGTTAAGAAACCCTTCCCCTTAAGTTTATAATCATGTTTTGATACATGTGAACCTTGTGGTGTGTTTAAATTAGGAGAAATACTTATCATTTTATGATAAAATCATTCAAACTCTCTTCTGCTAGCTTTGATAAATCCACAGTGTGGTCCTGTTGCCTATATTTGCCCTAATGTACAATAGCACACAAGAGCTTCTTGTTCATATGGAACTGTCCCTAAGTACCCATCTATCTACCTCTTCCATATTCACTCTGTTCTTCTCTAAATATGTTGGATACGCACCTGCAGCATATTCTTCAAAAGGGTTGTGCTTCTTAGTGAGGTCCAGCTTTGCAAAAGCTGTCACCTTGTCTTCTAAGCAGTTTTGCCAACTTGAGCTCCCAACAGCAAGGAATGCAAGTTTGTGCTGCTCAGCAGGTTACAGGGCTGGTAATGGCATGTGAGGATGGAGTTCATAAGGAGAAGCACTTTGTATCTTCTTGTTGTTATTTAATTTAAGGTTTTCTAATTAAATTAATGAGAGTATAATAATCACAAGCCTATTTTCATCTTTATATCTTCTTTAATAGTGTGCCACTCAGATATCTTACTTATATTTTCAGAGACTTATGTTTTTATGATTTCCATGAGAAACTGTTCATATAGATTTTCAGGAAAGCCAAACTTACTGAAGCTTTGGTCTACTGTTTCTGGAATCTAAAGACTGAAACTAACACAAGGGCAATGAAACAGGCACCTGTTGAGACCTCATAGGTGAATCAAGATAGAAACATCTGGATGATAGGTACTGCCTCTGGCTGGTCTGGACATTTTGGGGGTTGTGACTGAGACAAGTCCTAGATGGAAGTTCCATGCACAGAGGAGCAATTTAGGGTACATAAGAAACCTCCATTTTGGTTGGGGGGAGTTGGAGGTGTAGAAATGTGGATCACATAAGTCACATAAGGCCTGTGTTAGAGGGAGTTTAGAGTCATGGGGACCAGCCAAGATTGGAATAGGATAATTACTGGCTTAGGGAAACAAAAATTGGTTTTGGTTCCTATTTGTGTGGGTAATTTTATTTAATCGAAATGCTTATACTACTTCATATGAATTGTATATTCTTCAGTTACAGTTACAGAGTTATTTTGCTCTCTGTTGCTTTAGTACAGACATGGCTACTTAGAGAGTTTGCTGGCAGAAAGTCAGATTTAAGATGTAACAAGCTGATAACAGAGAAAAAAGGAAGAAAAGGAAAGAACACTATCTGATCTGCAGAAATGAGCTAGGCAGTACTTTTTTCATTTCTGTTTTACTACTTACTAATCTCTGTTAGTTCATCCAAAGAAGAGTTTGTTCTCTCATTGTTTGGTTGCTTGATCACATTTCTTTCATCTTTAATCTTGTAACTTGAACAACTATTTTAAGATAGTAGTATTTTTAATGATGGTCTGTCTTTGGGGATTGTAAGGGAGTCCACGATGTAGGGAAATGTTATATGTTGAACAGGCATTTATGAAGGAGGCACTGGTGTAACAAGGACCATGATTTTTTTAACAACCATGGCTGCTCTAACAGTTGCACACCTGTAGAATAGTAGCAAACAGTTACATATTTACATAGAAAATGTAAAAATCAAATCATATACAATGTAGTAGCACAAAAAACCATGATGACACTTTGTAACATACTTGAATCTTCATTTTGACATCAAATTACTCACTTTTGGTTAATCATCCCTATCTAATACATAGAAGATTTTACCTAACTTGTTGTCATTTGGGGGATATACATCTCATAATCATTGGTGAGAGGCAGGGATCTGAATCTGAACCAAAATTCTGTCACCATAAATAATTCCTGTTTGACATTTTGGGAAACCAGTATATCTGGAAGCATGAATATATGCATACACCATGAAGTTAGCAACAATCATTTGTCATAAGCCTATGAAAACCTTTTTATGGGCATTTTTTATATCAAAAAACCTTTTGTATTAGTGTTTTTTTAACGATGACCAATGTGAACATATTACAATAACATTGTCATATAACTTCAGTTGAGATGTCTCCCAGAAAGTTATGGAGATCATTGGAGCCTCCAATCAATGAACAAGAGCTGGTAAAAGGTTACCATGTGGCCACTTTCTTATTCACCAAGTGAAGTCTCATACAACAATCCCAACCTGAAGGGACATTTGTTTAATCATTTTATAATAATTTTTTCTTAAGAAAACTCCAATGATAACATTTAACATATTATCTTTGAACAATGAGAGACTCTTAAATTATGATAAGCAACAATGTACAGTACATTTACATAACTGACTTTAGCATCATTGTAACTAACTGGGAACCCAGGTGGAAGCATGTGTTGTTATTTTATAACTCAAATAAATCTTGAGTAAATGATCTATAAATGCAAAAGAAAAAGGAAAAAGGAAAATTGCTGAGCTCAAAATAAAAAAGAACAGCTGTTCACAAACAGACAAATGGACAAACATGGACAGACAATCTGTATATATCCAAACATATGTAGCAGCAAACACAGAGTTGTCAGTGTCCACGATAACTCTCCAAGTCTTAGACTGGACAAACAGACAGATTTGCAGGCAGACTCATGAACATCTTACACAATCAGAGTGCACCCAAATATATTTTAGCCAAATTGAATTACACAAACTTGTCTCCAGCTGTACATTTTGCAATTTTAAATAGACTAGTCATATTTGTTGTAGGTCAATTAGAAGAGATCTCTTATCAAAGAATTTGAAAAAGTCAAAACCTTATCTATAATTAATGTATTTTTGTCATAGGACTTAACATGTATTTCTATCATCTATTTGGACCTTTTTTATTTGCGATTACCATCTTGTGGGTATCTTGGGTAAAGTCTAGCTTTATCCTTTTCTATTGATTGTGGCATGGTCTCCAAGGCATCACTGTGATAGGACTGGGCATCAGCTTCTTGAGAGAAATCAACACCTTTTCTGGGTTTGGGCTCATGATACAGCTGGACAGCACACACTGGCACCCAGATAGGCCATTTAGCTTTTCCTAGAAAACCACAAGCACACCCTTGACCCCACATTAGCACTGGACTGGGTGTTTTATTATCCAGTATGAAGATATTTCCAATGGATTATTTTTAGACTTTATTTGATTGTATTATTATTCTGCTGCAGTAGTTACATCTGTATTAGAATTTAAATATTATAAGTAGTATATACTGCCAAACAAAATCCATGATGAGGTGAACTCTCCCTTTTTTTTGAAAGTTAAATTTTGAGCACATTTAACTACTTTTAGACCTGAAGATTACAATGAATTTTTGTGGTATGGTGTAAAGAAAATGGAAACTGCATTTTATATTTAGATACCTTGGGCTCTCTTGTGACATGCAGGTGTTGCTCCTGCATGTCCACTCACTGTTGTTGGGGATCTGAGGAGCAGTGCAGTGTAAACTCTTGATTTATAAAGCATGTGCACAGGTGATAGGAAAAACCGGAGTAGCTTGGGCAGGCCAGAACTGTGTCCTGCCTCTCTAATAAGTATCAAAAGATCCAAAATCCCTAGGTACCTTTACTTTACTTACAGATTTTCCAATTTTTGTCAAGGGAAGAATAACCAATTGAGCAATAAAATAATCTAAGGAGATTTGAACTGTGTTTTGTGTAGATTGAACCATAACCCTGATTTTTCCTTGCAAGTGAAACAAGCAACATTGTTTATTCACCTTCCTTCTCTGGACCAAACTCCAGGCTTAGTGGAGGTTTTGGTGTCCTCCCTTGCCTGGAGGCCTGTAAGCAGCAGGGAGAGGAGCAGAAAGCAGCAGTTTGTATTAAGTAACCTTTTAAAATCTTTAGTGGGCTGTCCAATGGCATCTCTCACAAGAGGCATAGTGCTTAGTTTGTGGTATAGAAAAGGTAAATTTTGGTTGGTCTTCAGGGTGTAGGGAGATGGAAAAGAAGCAATCCTTTATATCAATAATATTTGTGAGTTATGTTTGTTGTTTATTGGGTCCCTTTTTTGTTGCTGGGCTGAGGGTCACCCTGTTTGGAGTTTAAATGGCTGTCATCTCTATCAGTCTTAGAGTAGCAGTGTGTCTCCCAGAAATAACCACATTTGCATTTGGGGCACATTGGTGTTCACATTCATCCTTATAGAGAGTCAGGCTGTCTAGGTATTGACCGCTACTAAAAATGCTAGCTGTTTCCAATCAGTGGGACAATTAAGTTCCATACTGGCTGTTTCAAGGAGTACTTGGGCAAAAGGTACTTGGATGCCATCCTCCTTGATTGCCTCCCAGAGGCACTTAATGTGGTATGTTCTTGAGAATACCAGTGCAAAGGGCAAGCAGGATTCTGATGTAAATTAACAGGAAATGCATCATTTACCTCTTTTTCCCATTCCCAGTGTTTTGCCTGGTTATCCCGAATACAGCATAACCCTTCATAATAACCATGCCATTCTGTAGTGGTAGACTGAGATTTTCAATTTATATTTGTCTGATAGTAAGATTTCCAAGGATCGTTAGGGTGTAATAACCCATCATCGCCAGTAGGGGGTGCTGCTGGGTATGCAGGTGGGTCCTCCCTGTCAAGATCCTCTTTCATTGTCTGACAGGGCAGAGGTCCTGTGGCGAACTTGGCCGGGGTGGGGACCCTTCTCTTGGCGTCATCTTTGGAGCTTTTAAAAGCTCGAGAGAAGTGTAGATTTTCAGTAGAATAGAGGTCTTCTCCTCCATTGAGTTTACCCTATCCCACTGACTCAGCAAAATATCTTTCTCCAAGTCACAGGTAAGGGATGGACCCCCCACGTGTGCTGCAGCAGTGCAAGTGGCAGGATCCACTAGCAGCAGGAAGGCCTCTGCATCGACCCCAGTGATGCTGTCCAAGCCCATCAAACACGCTTGGATGGTAAGTAATGTAGTTTGGAGCCCCAGGATAAAGGCTTTCCCCTCATGATGCTCCACTGCTTGGACTCGATTTAGCAGCTGAGTCCAAGTCTGAGGGTCTCATATCTAGGCAGTGCAGAGCGAGGGATTAAGAGGGAGAAGGATTTCCTAATACTGGGAAAGGGCAGAATAGGCAATTTTGCATTGCCTAGCTTGCAAGAGGGCAGCAAGAGCCTGTGCCTGTGGGTGCTGCTCCTTTCAAAGTGTGGGGCCCATGATGTGAGTGGGGGACACTTACCGAGTCTGAGGAGACACAATTGCCCCTTGTTTGGGTGCCACTTGCAGCATACTTGTGGCTGTGGGGGACTGGCAAGGGGTGACGGAGAGACGACCCCGTAGATCAGGCTGATGGTGCAGATCCAATTTTATTAAGGAAGTGCAGGAGTCTATATAGACTGAAGAGTAAGGGTGGAAGTGAGCTCAGTGGAAGGGTGGGATTGAGCTTCAGGAAGGGTGAAAGTAGCCTTAGGGAAGGCAGCGATGCATTGTGGGGTGGGCCCTGAGTGGGGACACCTAGCAGGGATGCTTTACTCAGTGTTCCAAGGAGCAGGGGGTCTGAGTGTGCTTCGACTCTCTCTTCTGTCAGGGCAGCCAGCCAGACCTCAAGACTTCAATCTCCCACCATGTTCACCTTAGAACTCTAGTAACCCCATCACCATCAAGGTTTCATGTCCCTCTGTGCACTCCAAATCACTGTGCTTTCTGCAAAACTTTCTGGCCTATGGGTATGTGAGGTGCCCCTTAAAGGCTCTTTGCACACCCCAGCATGTGGCACCTGTTCAAATTCAAGCATTTCCTTGATCATCACATTGATCACCTTGTCAGATGGGAAAAAGAAAGACCACTAAACTTTGTTCCTAATGTGAGTGGCCAAGGGGGTGCTGACAAGCAGTCCACTGGACTTGATGACAGTGCTTTCAATCTCTCCCCAGAAACCAGCCTGGTTCCTTACCATGGAGAGTGAGATGCCTCATACTGCCTGACCTGAGCTGAAAAGTCTCAAGAGGTCTTTGTGTAGCCAGCATCTTCTCTATGTCTGCATCTCTGTGAAATCTCCTAACCAGGCATGATGTATAAATATTCTGTGGATTCTGATTCTTACAGTGGTTCAGTCTGAAACAAATACCTCCTTTCCAAAATATCTGCTTAGTCACTCAGTTAATGCTACACCGAATTACTTTTCCAAGTGTAACTTGCTTTGTGGATCAGTTACTCTCAGAATAAAAGCAATACAGTCTGCTTTTGCAGATTACAGTAACTAAGGTTTATGTTTGATAGCTTTTTGTTTTGTTTTTTGTTTAAATTTAGCATCACTTACTTTGGCAATTATTTCACCTTGGGGCTGCTGACCCCTTTCAGGCTTATTTTGTTTTGCAGAGACAGTTTCCCCTCTAATCTCTACAAATTTTTAAGACTGCTCTTTTCTAGCTAAGTGTGGTGGTACATGCCTATAATCCCAGCACCAATTCAAGGTCAAACTGAGATGTCTGGTGAGATCTTCTTTAAAAAAATGCAACAAAACAACCTGCTCCATTTTATACTTATAATGTAACACACTGCACAATGCACTCAGGTTATGCAGTTCCTTTCTGAATGTCCTGCAACACCTGTGGACACCACAAGTTGTAATTCAGCCCTTAAACTCTGTAGTGCCTAGGCCTCATGGCATTCAACAGAATTTTGGCTGTAGTGTGGAAGAATTCACTTTCAGGCACCAAAGGATGATTGTTGGACAGAGTATGTCATGGATACTGAATTAGCTGGTGCTTCTGGGAATGGTAAGTAGGGTACTGTTTGGATTTATTTTGCTTTTCCTTTAATCACAGGTCTGCATTCTCTTGAAATGAATTAAACTAGTTCTCCTCCTATGATCTGTTTTCTTTCCTGCAGTGCATGTCTTGAATTTAGTAGCTGAATGGACTAGAGTCTTCTTCGTTCCCTCTTTAGTTGTGCTCTGTTTGATTTTGATTATGCTTCCACAGGCATGGATAGGTAGAGTTTTGTGCATTTGTCCTGTGATCAGATACTTCAGTTAAATTAGAGGAGAGGAAGTACACTGTGGTTAGTCCAGTAGCCAGTTTTCACTGACTTCTTAACAGCCTTCTCAGTCTCCACTCCTTTCCCTCTGTGATAAACCCAACCTCCACTTTTATTTTCTCATTCTGTGAGGTTCTAGATGGGTACAGTATGCTGCACCCTCTGGCTGTGCTCTTTTCCCAGGCTCTTCACTTGAGTTTTTTCTCAGCACCCCACAGTGTAGCAATACTCTGGCTGTGCTCTCAGTGATGCTGTGGACTCTAGGGATTTAGAAGCTTTTGCTTGGTTGTAGAAGTTCTCATGTTCAGACACTAAACAATGGGCAGTGGCAAGGATATTCTATGGCCTCAGAAGCACAGGTGTCATGATGGGAAATGGCATGTTGTGATGCAGATCATGCTACTTTTCTCCCCAGGGCCATATCAGTGGAAACCACTACTTGTACCTGCAACTCTCTGAACCATGGGTCCCTAAGCAGGACTGTGTCTTTGTTTTCTACTTTCACAAAGGCCTGCTGGTGATTTTTTCAGTCATCCACTCTGAGTGATAATCTGGCTGTCAGTTACACTTGGTTCTTTGTCCATGAATATCTCCCTCACTGGAGTCCCTCTCCCAGTGAGGAGATTGGGTAGGCTGGAGCCAATCTCAGCCAAACATATTGCCCCTGAAAAGTATCTAATGTGCTTGAAAGAGGGAGCGTGTCTGCTGAGATTGGCTCCAGCCTACCCAATCTCAGCAGATACGCTCCCTCTTTCAAGCACATTAGATAATTTTCAGGGGCGATATGTTTACCATTGGGCCTGGCGTGTAAGGAGTGCTGGATGCCTAAGTAGCCCAGCTTCCCATTCTGCACTCCTCACATCCTGGTCTTGATTTGGTGGGTTACTCCTGCATGTTCCCTTAATATATCTGTGTTCATCTGCCTCCTGCATTACTGAGTACCTGAATTTTCTAGTAAAAATCTTCTAAACTTCCCTTATGCACTGCTCTCTATACTCAACCCTTTTGGCTGGTCTTTATATTTCTTCCTTTGAGGGTTTTCTGCTCAATTCACTTGTTCATTTAATGATTAGGCTGCTTATTTTGGTGTTCAGATTTTTGAATTCTTTACATACTCTGAATATTAATCATCTCTTGGAAAGTAGTTGGTAAAGATTTTGTCCCATTTTGTAAGTTTTGCCTTCTATTCATTGTTTCCTGTGCTATAGAGAAGTTTTTTACTTAGTTGTCATCTAATTTGCTTATTGCTGGTTTCTTTCCTTTGCTATTGCGGTCCTATTCCGGAAGTCTTTTCCTGTGCCTATAACTTCAAGCTTATTTCCTACATCATAGTCCAGCAGTTGTGAGGGGCCCAGTCTTATACAAAAGACTTCTATCCATTTTATCTGATTTTAGTACAGAGTAAAATCTCATTTCATTCTTCTGCCAATGGATAGTTTTCCTTGCAGCTATTTCTGAAAAGTGTATCTTTTCTTTAGCACTTATGTTTGCCTTCTTTGTCGGAAGTCAAATGGATTTAGATGAATGAGTTTCTTTTTATGTCTTCTGTTTTATTTTATTTGGCTACATGTCTCTTTTGCTGAAAGCATTATGTTTCTGTTACTTGGCTTTATATTATACTTTTAAATTTGGTATTGTGTTGCTTTGAGGTTTGCATGGACTATTATGGGTCTTTTGCACTTCTCTATAAATGCTCGGTTTGGATTTTCTAGTTTGGTGAGGAATGTTGTTAGTATTTTACCAGGGAGTACATGGAATCTTTAGATTAGTTTTGGTAATATGGCCATTTTGAAAAATTTCTGCCAGTATGTGAACAAGACAGATTTTTCCATTCTCTAATGTCTTCCACAATAGTTTTGCAGTGCTCTATACTTTTCATTATGAAGGTCTTCCATCTTGTTTGGTAGGTTGATTCCTAGTTATTTATTGAAACTATTGTAAATGAAATCATTTTCATTTCTCTCTTAGTAGTTCATAATATAGTTACTGATTTTTTGTGTCAATTCTGTATCTTACCTCTTGACTGAGTTCATTGTATTTAACAGTTTCCTGTTAGAATTTTTAGAGCCTTTTGTAAAATATTGCATCACCATCAAATAGATATGTTGTGCTGTCATTACCCTTTGATTCTAGGAATTTACTTTATTCTTTGGTATGTTCAGAGAACCATTGGTCTTCAGCATTGAATTATTAAATCTCTGTGATTGGTCACTATATGTAATTTCTTTCTCATTGATTTCTATTTTTATTTCATTGTGATAAGCTAGGGTGTGATCATATCAGGCAGGCTGTGATTGTTTTGCATATTTATTTAAATATGCTTCATAGCTTAAAGTGTGGTGTAATTCAGAGAAAGTTCCATATGCTGTGGAAAACAATATGTAAATTTTTGCTATATTAGCACTCTATAAGTATCTATTAATTTTATTTTATCTATACTGTAGCTTATTGTGGGAGGTCCAGGTCCAGAGCTCTGACTGGCCTCCCTGGCAGAAGAGTGAGTCTGAGCACACACAGATTCCCCACTCCTTGGCACCACAGTAGAGGATTCTTGCCAGGGCCACCTCACTTGGAGCCCACTCCACAGTGCATCCCCCACCTTCTGTAAACTCACTTCCGCCCTTCTCTAAATTCACTTCTGCTCTTCTCTAAGCCCACTTCCACCCTACCTCTTCAGCCTTATATATACTCCTGCACTTCTGCAATAAAATCAGATCTGCACCATCAGCCTGATCTCCATCATCCCTTGCCTGTCCCCTGCGGCCCCAAAATGGCTACAAGTGGCACCCAAAATGGTGCATTGGTGCCTCCTTGGGACTCAGTTAAGTGGCCCCTGCCCACATGATGGGCCCCATGCTTTGCAAGAAGCAGCACCCACAGGCATGGGCTCTTGCTGCCCTCTTGAAAAATTGCCTATTCCGCCCTTTTCCAGTATTAGGAAATCCTTCTCTCCATTAATCCCTGGCTCTGCACTGCTTACATATAGGATCCTCAGACTTGGACTCAGCTCCTAAAGTGTGTCCAAATTGTTGAACAACATGAAGGGAAAGTCTTTCCCCTGGAGCTCCAAGCTATTTTACTCACGATTAGAGCTTGCCTAATGGGCTCAGACAATGTGACTGGGGTTGATTCGGAAGCCTTCCTGCTGTGAGTGGATCCTGCTGCTTGTGCCATCGTGGTGTCCATGTGGTTCCATCCCTTACCCAAGAATTGGAAAAAGATCTCTCGCTGAGCCAACAAGATCAAATAAACCCGATTGAGGAGAGGACCTCTAGTCTGCTGCTTAAAGTAAAGAAAATATACCCTTCTCTTGAACCCTTTACAGGTCCAAAGGTGGCGCTGAGAGGAATGTCCCCACTCCAGCCAAGTTCCCCACAGGCCAACAGGCCAAAACCTCTGCCCTGTCAGGCGATCAAAGTGGAAATCAACCGGGATTGAACTGCCTGCCTATCTGGCAGCACCACCTACTGGTGATGGGGCTACCTTACAGACTAAAGATCTATGGGAATCCTACTTCTGGACAAATATGAATAGAAAATCTCAGTCTACCACTACAGAATGGCATGATTATTATGAGGGCTTATGTAGTACTCAGGATAATTGGGGAAAATATTGTGAGAGGGAGGAAGAGGTAAATGATGTGTTTCCTGTTAATTTACTTCAGAATCCTGCTTGCCCTTTACCCTGGTATTCTCATGAACTTACCACCTTAAAGTGGCTCTGGAGGAAGTCAAGGATTATGGCATCCAAGAGCCTTTGCCCAGCAACTCCTTGAAAGAGTATGGAACTTAATTGTCCCACTGATTGGAAATAGCAGGTGAAAGCCATTTTCAGTAGTAGTCAATACCTAGACTGGTTGTCTATGTATAAAGATGAATGCGAACAACAGGCAGAGAGAAACTGTAGAGTAAATGTGGTACTCAATTATGTATGCCTTCTGGGAGAAGGCATTTATGCCTCTCCAGCCATACAGGCACAAGGTCCTCCCCAATATTTTGATCAAGGAACGGTACCTTCCCTGAGAGATTTTAACCGCTGTCATGCAGGCCCTGTAACTCCAAAGAGCAAGCTAATGCAGGGGATAATGAGGACTTTGCCTCCTTTGTTTCTAAAGTTCTAGAATCCTGCAAGTGAAAAGTACAACATGAGGGAGCTTCTAATGCTCTGGCTAAAGAGTTGATTTTTGAAGGAGCTACCCCCACTTGCAAGACATTACATTAATGGCCCTCATTAAAATGAAGACCTTGAGAGATGGATCCTAGCTTGCAAGAAAGTTAATGCCCAAGGCGCACAAGCCTTAGTGGCAGCCTTAGCAGCTCACCTAAAAACAGGCACTGCCAGCCTACCACTCTGCCTCACATGTAAAGCCCCTGGCCATTTTGCCTAAGACTGCCCACAAAAGGGACAAAATACCAACATTACTAAACCAAAGACCCCTACGCTGTGCCCTAAATGTAAAAGAGGATATCACTGGGCCAAAGACTGTAGATCCAAAACAGACAAGATGGCAATCCTTTAAACTCCCAAAGGGGCAACCCTTAGCCTGACCACAAAACAGGGAAATAAAAAATGTCTCCTCAGATCCTGTGGACTGCACCCACCCATAACTGAAAATAAAGCATTATTTGCCTTGACCATTGAGGAAATGACAATCTCAGGCTTAAATGATTCTGGAGCTGAGTGTTCCTATTTACCATTTGACCCATATGCACATTCTGGCCTTTAGCTCCTGGACCCCTAGTCCAAGGGGCCCCTGGCCATCAACCTGCCACCCAAACAGCTACTTTACTATCATGGAGAGATAATAAGGGATGCTCCAGCCATTTCCAACCCCTCTTTTTAAAGGGGCTCCCTCAAGTCCTTTGGGTGAGAGACATTCTTGCTCAATTGAATGTCAAACTAACCACAGAGCCACTCCCCCTCCTCATGGGGCTACTGCTCTGGTCATAAAAGAATAACCCATACAGTTACAGTGTGACACTAATGAGCCTGTATGGGTGGAACAGTGGCCCTTGATGTCCCAAAAATTAATGGCACTTAATCAGTTAAAAATCTTCACCAGGGATATATAGAGCCTTCAAACAGCCCTTGGAACACCCCAGTATTTGTGATACACAAGAATGACAAAAATAAATTTTGCCGATTCCATGATCTTAGAGAGGTTAACCAACATTAAAAATGGGAGCTTCACAACTGTGATTACCATCCCCTACAGCTATCCCCTGGGATAATTATATAGCTATAATAGATACAAATTACTGCTTCTTCTCCATCCTTTTACATGAATCAGACCGATGCAAATTTGCATTCTCTGTCCCCAAAGTAAAGCATCAGGGACCCTCTGAGAGGTACCACTGGAAAATACTCCCCTAGGGAATGATCAGTAGCCCAACAATTTGTCAAGTGTATGTAGATCATTCCATAAATCCCCTCAGACAGACCTACCACTGCAACCATCGGATGACATTCCTCTCCCACCCAGATCAGCATCTTCTACAAATAGGACTCCAACAATGAATAAGGAACCTAAACACGATTGGTCTCAGACCACCTCAGACAAAATCCAAACTAAATCACCATATACTTTCTTAGATCATCACATCTCACAGCAGGTTACCCTAATAGCTCCTAAACTCTTCAGAAAATACTCTTACATGTTTGCAGAAATACAAAAATTATGTGGGGTTATTAACTGGCTTTGGCCTGCTATGCCCCTTGCTTCAGACAAATTGCATCCCTTATATGATCTTTTACAAGAGAGCCCAGACCCAGTGTCACCTAGGGTCCTTACTCCTGAGGCACATACCACTGTTGACTGTATAGAAAAATGCATTCAAGCCTCACAAAGTCTTAAATGACAAAGGCTATTCACAGAAATTATTAATTAAAAATTCCCAAACATAGAAAAAGTACATGATATGCAGACATGTGAAGCATACAGAACTCCAGCTACTTAGAACCAAAACAGAGCTATACTCAGAAACATAATAATCGAGATCTAAGAAATTCAATATAAGAACAGAATATTAAAAGCCATCAGAACAAAGAAACAGATCACCTATAAAGGAAAACCCATCAAAATCATGGCAGATTTCTCGACACATACCATCAAGTCAAGAAGAGTTTGGAGTGAAATAATTCAAGCCCTGAAGGAGAACAACCTCCAGCCCAGATTGATGTATCCTGCAAAACATTCTCTAGAAATTAATGGAGAAAAAAGATGCTCCCATGACAAACAGAAACTGAGATAATTTGTGACCACCAACCCAATCCTATAAAAAAAACTAAAGGACATTTTAGAAAGAGAGAAAACGAATACAAGAACTTCAGGAACAGTTACAGAGAGGGCTCATTGAGCGGGGCAGACAGTAGAGTGGAAGAGAAAAATAGACAACCAATGACAGAAAAACAGAATAGCAAAAATGAGGCAGAGAAGTTTGGTTGTAATTTCTAGTATAGAGGGCCTCAAAATACTAACAGAGAGAAACACAGGCAGAGTAGAATAAGAGATAGGGTCCATTGACATGCTCTATATAGAGAGGCAGGGGGACCCAATATAAGCAGTGCACCCTATGAGAGTGAAAGGGGAGGACTTTTCTAAAAAAGGAAGACAGAGGATATTGTTAATGGGGTAACAAGATTTAAAAACTACATCATTCTCATCACTTTGCTTGGATGGATTACATGCTATTTCAGTTTGTCTACTTACACTAGACTTGACATGGTCAGCTATCCCCAAAATAAGAGGACATATTATGGTAATCATCCTTAATTTACTATCAATTTAATCTGAGGCCATTTGTAACTTATACTGTCTTATTATGAATGATCTTATTTGAATCTGGTTTGTTAGAGTGCTATCTTGTATTGACTGATTTTCTTCAAATCTGTTATGATTGATAGCATCAAGTCTAAGATTATAGGCAACTATACTCATGATGACAAGATTCAATAAAATACCCACTCTGGTTTGATTATTGCTTGCTTTTGAAGTGTTATAATATCTCCAATGTTTTGTTTTTATTAGTGTTGTTATACACTGTTGAGACATCATGGTAACCATTGTAGATCACCTTGTATTGTGGTTTTATATGACTTTTTGCTTCACACTTTTCTAGGAATTGTTTTGTCTTGTCTTTCTAAGTTTTATTTTTCCCTCTAATACAGAAAGGATAGATATACATGTAGAGACTCATGCATGTGTAGAGCTTTTAAACAGTTTATGAGAACCAACTGTATAATGCATGTTGAAGTGAACAATTACTTTGAAGTAAAAGAGACACTACAGTACCCAGTGCTGAATCCATAATGTCATGATATGAAATCCAGCAATAGTATCAATCTTGTTCAAAGTCATTTTAGCTTGTTTTGTTTTGTTTAAGTTCAACACACATGAAGGTATGGACAGCTGTTTTGAAGAGAATGAGAGACACTATGACAACCATTCTTGGCTTCCCTACTGTCAGGTCTTGAAGACCTGAAATGCCCTCCTTGTCCTTTTTATATCTGTTCCATATTATGTTGTTTCATGTGAATTCCCAGTATGTGACAATATGGACAACTATTTGGAAGAAAACATGAGTCAACATGATAGAAGGTGGCTCCACAGGATCAGGTAATACCCAACAGATATGCAGCAGCAGCCTTGGCAATGTACCAAAGATAAAATCCCTGTGCCAAACCAGCCTCCCTCTGGTTTCTATCCCTCATTCACGTAATAGCATTACTACCAATGTTACCATTTCCTTTACTTCTCATGCCTGTATCACTGCCCCCATCCTACTACTGCTCTCTACTGACCCTGTTTTTAATTGAACCTCAAATATTACCTGTTGGCTTACTAACTGCAGGAATAAAACCCTACCCTACATGCTTATTCTTCATACACCCTCAGTACTCTGGGTTCCTATAAATGCCTCTAGCTGGCAGGCCCCTAGTCTGCCTCTCCACATGATGAAGCCTTCCTTACAGGTCCACCAAAAGAGACACTTCAGAGCATCTGCCATAACAGCACTCATCTTAGCTTTCCTTACAGCAGCTGCTGCAGGAGCCACTGCAGCCATCTCACTGTCCCAGTCCACACTAACCACCGCTGCCCTCAACAACATCTCTACCTTCATCACAGAAACCTTTTGAGTGCAACAACAGATAAACGATTACACTAACATGCCCTTATTAAACCTTAAACAACAGATCGACCTGCTAGACATTGAGTTAAAGGACCTACGGCATGTTGCTACCACAGCCTGTGACCAAAGTTATGCTTCTGCAGTGCTTTGCATTACTCCAAAACCTGCCAACCTGTTAGCTGTGTGTCTTTCACTTCATGACTGGATTTTGGGTCCATACAACAGCAACTATTGGAACCTGTCTTTACAACTCACCAACCAAATACAGACAATTGACTCCATCCAAATGCCAGTGCTGACTGATACTATCTTCACTGATCTCTTACATAACTTACAACATGTCTTTATGCCCTATAATCTCCTCATTCTGGGAATTCTGGGGTTACTGAGAAAAACTGGTTTTATGTCTTATGGCTGTTATGCACCCGGGTCCACACCCTACATTCTCAACAAGCACAAGCCATGATGGCCTAAATACAATTGGAATTAATTAAAAACAAAGGGGGTAATCTATGGGAGGTCGAGGTCCGGAGGTCTGGCTGGCCACCCTGGCAGAAGAGAGAATCTCAGCACACTCAGATTCCCTGCTCCTTGGCACACCAAATGGAGCATTCTTGCCAGGCCTCCCCCCTCAGATCCCACCCCATAGTGCATGCCCGCCTCCTCTAATCTCATGTCTGCCCTTCTCTAAGATTACTTGTGTCCTCCCTCTTCAGATTTCTATACACTCTTGCACATCTGCAATAAAATCAGATCTGTGCCATCAACCTGATCTCAAGAGTCATCTCTCCATAGTCCCTTTCCAGTCCCCCACTGCCCGCAAAAGGCCACAGTTTATCAGCAATATGTCTTAGTTGATATTTTCTGGTTGACTTGTTTATGAAAGTGAGTATCAAACTACCCAGTGGGATTACACTGTGTTCCATCTAACCCTACATAAAGTAATTGTTTCAGAAAATCTGACACACCAAATTCTTGATGGATATATATTTACAATTATTACATCTACTTGTTGGTTTTTCCCATAACCAAAATGCTGTAGTCCTCTTTATCTTTTCTTATTAATTTTAGTTTGAAGTCTAGTTTGTGAATATTAATAAAGCTACTCTGTGATGAAACATACTTGGTCATGTTGTAAAGTATTCCTTTGCATTTTTTTTTTATTTTAAAGGGGGTAAAATTAAACAGAACAAAACAGAATACAAGACAGCAGTGTGAGACATAAATTTCAAAGCAAGACAATCAGAGATCTTTGCTATCTATGACATTGCCTCTTGTTTTCTTCCAAATAGTTGTCCATATCTTCACATACAGAGAATTCACATGAAATGTATAATATTTTTGATGATTTCTTTGACTAATTGTTGAGGATTTTTCATCTGTGTTCATTAGAGAGATTGCCACATATTTCTTTTTACTGTTGTTGTTTGTTTGGATCCACATATACTTTCTGTATCAGGGTAAAGATAGCTTCCCAGAATGATTTTGGGAATATGCTTTTCATTTCAATTTCATTACTTTGTTTGAGGAAAGTTGAAATTAGATTTGCCTTGCAGTTTTTGTAGAATTTCATAGTGAATCAGTCATATGTTGGGCTTGTCATATGTGGTAGTCTTTTAGTGCTGCTTAAAATTTTTTTTAAAAAATATTTTATGTACAACTCACCAATCAAAAAAAAAAACAGACTGGCAGAATGGATCAAGAAACAACATCCAACCATATGCTGTGTACAAGAAACCCATCTAACCCAAAAGGACACTAATAGACTGAAAGTCAAGGGATGGAAAACAATACTTCATGCAACAGAAAACCAAAAAAAAGCAGGAGTGGCAATCCAGTTTGTGAATTTCAAACCAAGAATGATCCAAAGAGATAAAGAAGGTCACTACATACTAGTTAGGAGAAAACTTCAAGAGGAAGAAATAACAATCTTAAATATATATGCACCAAATTCCAGAGCACCCAGCTATATAAAGCAAATACTAACAGAAATGCAAAATCAAATAAGCAATAACACAATTATAACAGGAGACTTTAACACACCATTGACCCAAAAGAACAGATCAACTAGACAGAAAATCAGCAAAGACATAACAGAACTGAATCACACCTGTGAACAAATGGACTTGATAGAAGTATACAGAGTGTTCCTTCCAACAACATCAGAATACACCTTCTTCTCAGCAGTACATGGGACATTCTCTAAAATAGACCATATACTAGCCCACAGAATATATTTAAGTAAATGCAAAAGAATTGAAATTATCCCATGCATGTTATCATATCATAGTGCTGTGGAACTAGAAAGTAATGATAAAAGAAATTGCAAAAAACCTACAAACACATGGAAACTGAATAATACACTCTTGAGCAATTAGTGGGTCACAGAGGAAATTAAAGAAGAAATTAAACAATATTTACAAGTAAATGAAAATACAGACACAACTTACCGGATTTTGTGGGATGCAATGAAAGCAGTCCTCAGAGGAAAATTTATTGCATTGAGTTCCCACATCAGGAAGACAGAACGAACACAAATAAACAACCTGATGCTACAACACAAACATCTAGAAAA
>PVJX010009176.1:0-62126 GCA_004027295.1 Dolichotis patagonum
TTCATTTTGTCATTTGCAGAAACTTGGCTTCCTCCTGCCTGGGTACTGCAAGTTCAAAGCTAGTAGGACTATTATTTGATACCTTGTTTGGTGCCGGCTGTTTATCACTCATGGAATTATACCATTGGAGAAAAAGATGCTACCTCGGGTCTATGTCAGAGTATTCAGAGTGGTGCGTTTTTAGGACAAGCCAAAGGTTTGCGTGGTGATATTTATCATTGCTCAGGGCATTGTTTTGATGGCAAATAAAACATTATATCTAATATTTTCAAAGATCTCATTAGGAGTGAATTATAGGTCACGTTATTCTATATGCCTGTGTTTTAACTATATTAACGTGTTACTTTCCACGGAAAATGTACAAGGCCAGTAATTGTTACTATTGCCATTTACAGAGGAGGAATTGAAGCTCTGGTAAGTCGAATAATTTGCCTAAAGTCACAAAGATTTTAAATTATAGAGGAATCATTCAAATTCAGGGGCTTATTTCGAGAACTCATGACTTCAGTCATTCTTCTGTTCTTGCTGTAGATATAATATCTTTTGGGTAATTGTTCACTAAAATGCAAAGCTCAAACTACCCAAACTATTCCCCAGTGTGAATGAAAACAAGAAGAAAATTAGCAAAGGGATCAGAAAGCTAAATTCTGGCAAGAATTTAGTTATTCATAAAAGAAAAATGTTTTCTGCGACTAAAAAGTGAACACAAAGTATTTGTGTTTCCTGGAATCCTCTGGGCTGGGAAATGGGTAATACTGAAAGTGTTTTCAGTACATCCTTTAAGGCAGGGTGGAGATAACGCTGATGAACAAGGAGTTTATAGTCATTTGGAAAGCAGTGAGAGACTCATGAAATAATCAGAGGTCAGGGGCAGAGGCTTCCTTGAGAGGGGATATTTCTTCTGGGCAGAATTCATTTCCAGGCTTCACTAAGAAGGATGATGAGGTCAGCCAATGGCTTGAGTGAGGATTTAAAGACTGGCCTCATTCTCCCTGAAAGTTTATCTCTACTTCTGTATTTATGCCCCTGAACAACACAGGCAAATTCAAGCAGGCTGCCTCAGGCAGCAGCCGTAAGGAGCATGTCCAGTAAGTGTGCAAAGGGAATTTTAGGGAATTTATGTGTCTGGAAATGTGACATGAATTAGGCTAAAGTTCCTCCATATTATCTTCCTTTGCCCTCCATCTTACAGCATGTCCTGTATTAGTACATTGTAGGGGTAAAATCCAATTATTCTTTTTAATGTTAATTTTAAGGCAGAGAAATTGCCTGAACACTTTACAGTGTATTTTTGGAGAGCAACAACATCACAGTATTAGTCAGTAGCCAGCTAACGGCTTGGTTCAATGAAACACATTGCCAATCTGGAGCATAGGACATAAAGCTATGTGAGGTGTCATTGAAGGGTCCCCTCACTGGTTGTAGAATCATACAATTTCAAAAGTTTTGATTCTTTTCATCATATGATCTTCTCTGTACTTGGTAACCCTAACAGCAATAGTATTTTAGTGAACATATAAGTTGAAGCAAAACTAAGAAATTTCTATATGTATTGTGTGTGTGTGTGTATATATTTATATATATATATATACATACAACTATCTTATGCATATAACTTGTTTATGTGCACATAATTATAAATATGTCTGTACATAATATACATATACATAGGACACACAAACCACCCTGAGCATTATATATATATATATATATATATATATATATATGTGTGTGTGTGTGTGTGTGTGTGTGTGTGTGTGTATACACAGAACTCACACACAGGAGGTAAGTACAGATGTCACAGGGCATCCCTGCTCACACCCATTGCTCTGACCCATTGCCCCACGCTTGCGGGATGTGGCTGTGCACTATGACCCTGAATATACTATAGAGATGGTATTTTTTTTTAAATTGAGAAAACAATCTGCTGGCTTTAGAAATAAAAGTAGTCATTCAGGAGACAAAAATAATTTTTAGAAAAATCAATTAAGTGATATGTTTTTAGTTTACCTACCTATTTCATTAGTTTTTGTTAATTGAGTGTTTTTTCTTCTACCTAGTTTAATTTAGTTTGTTCTGAAACCTGTCTCCTTAATTAGAGTTTTGTACAAATTTTTCACTTGATTTTCTTTTCATATGAAAAGATATGTTGGACCCTTATAATAGTATGAAATGAGAAAATTAGACATAAAGTTAATCCTTAAATTTAAAATTTTAATTTGCAATGAAAGTATATAACTTGTTTCAGTTCTTGAAAAGTTCAACTGAAAATGAATTGTATCAACCAATTCTACTGAAGATGTTGAATACACAAGTACTATATTTGAAGACAGTGCTGATTTCTGAAAGGAAATAATATTAATAGAACTAGAACTTCATGTGTGTGAATTGCATTTGTTAGTACAGTAATGGAAGAAACTAAAATTCTTATCTTTCATTGCATAATTTTTACTCATCCTTCTTAAACTCATAGCTCCCACCTTTATTGATCTTGATCTCCTCCAATCTGTTACCCTTCACACACTTAACCCTTCTGTTTGCTCTCACTCTGGCAGCCTACAAAAAAGCTGTAGGATCTCTTGTTCTATAAGACCTTGGCTAGACCTCTTTTTTATTTATCTGACTGATCTCTGGTGTCATTGAACCCTGGAACTATTAAGCCTAAGGTTGTAAAGATCATTTTTAAAATCTTATTTTACTTAAACTCTTCAAATTGCATGGCTTAGATAACCAATAAATTCCTTTAAATACTTATTTTTTTCTTCCATATCCATTGGCTATTCTTTCCAACCTCTTTTATAGATTTTACAGATATTTCCTTCTACTCCTCTAAATATTGTGTTGTTCCTCGATTATTCTCCCTTTTAAAACTTAACTTTAATTTCCCATATGATCATCTGTTCCAATGCTTTAAATAAGACATATGTGACAATGACTTCCAAATGTATATTTCTGAATCAATCTCAAGTTCACTTCTAAATATGCAGCTGTCTAGTTCATCTTTGGTTAGATGGATCGTTAGATTCTCACATTTAACAATTTGAAGATGAAATTCGTGATTCACTTTATGCTCCATCAAAATAATGTAAAGACCATGAACAACCCCGCTCCTCCTGTTACTTCTTGCATTTGGAGTTTGCATTATCATGATTAGTGTATAAACTTGAAAAAAAGCTATTACTCATATTAGACACCCATCCTGTGTTAAACCTCAACATATAAACTGTTAACAAATCAGTTTTCTAAACAACATGCTCCATTTTTCTACTTTGTGCTGCACACCTACCTATCTGTGTTTCTCTTTGGAAATATACATAGCATCCTCCTTTCCTACTCCAACTGCCAACGTCCTCTCCCACATACTCTCTACAGAGAAGCCCAGAACTGCCTTGGAAGATACACATCCCACTATGCCATTACCTTGATCAAAACCTTGAAGTCCCATTATATAAAAGGTAAGATGTAGTTTCCTAAGATTTACATGCACAGATCCTTCCCAGATATTGTTTATCTTTATGCTCTCATAACTTCCTTCACCACGGTGAATGTGATTTAGATTTATGTATTTGTTATTTTAATTGTTTCCATCACAGATATATCCAACTTACACAGATAGCACTGAACACAAAATGAGCATGTAATAAATAGGGATCTATGAATCAATAAACACATAAGGTAAATAGAGAAAATAATTCCTATCTTCATAGAAAAAGACATATTAGCAAGTGCTAACATTAGCAAGTGCTTTGACATAAATTTTTTTCTGACTTTAAGATTTCACTCTTCGGGCTGGGGATTTAGCTCAGCGGCATAAGCGCCTGCCTTGCAAGCAGGCAGTCGTGAGTTTGATCCCTGGTACCGATAAAAAAAAAAACAAAAAAACAAACAAAAAAACTGCTCTAAAGATTTCACTCTTCTTTATGAAGGGTATGTTATTGACATACATGCACATAGACTTAAAAAATACCTACGTGATTGACTCTGGAATAGAGGAACATAGCATCTTGGATTCGAGTAGAACATGCTCAGAGAAATAACAGACATCATCTATGTAAATGCCTGAATTTCTTTCTTAAGAGCCTAGTTTGAGATAATAATTATAAAATTTGGGACAAAAAGTGTTATATATATATACTGGAGGCATCTGGGTCTAGGCTGATTAACCTATGGAACCACATGTACTTCAAAGTTCCGGCCATCAGGCGAATCTCTATGACAATTTGGGGTTAGAGCTGCTTGCTTTAAGCCCAATAGGAAGATCCCATCAGAGAAGCAGAGCTGTGCTCAGCATTTCTCCCCTATTTATCCAGTGATCGGCTGTAAGGTTGTTTGAAGTATTTGCTGCTTCCTTGTGCTTCTGATTAAACTTTAAATGATTTGAATATTTCAATAAGTTTAGCTGATTTAAGAGTTAGTTGGTTGGCAACCATGATGGTAAAACTTCATTTTCGAATGATATGTACAGTTTAAAATTGTTTGAAACATTCTTAAATGACCAATATAGGGAAATTTTTGAATTCACTATGATCATAGGCACTAAAAAGATTCTCACTGTCAATATTTCTCTAGGAACCTAGCCTTTCACAAATTATAGCATAAACTATCTATTAAAATATACTGTAGTACTTAAATAAAATTTAAAAATATATATATACTGTAGTGCAAGCTATTTTACAGACATTTAAAGAAACACTACTATATTCTAATTTCTAATGTTAT
Organism: Dolichotis patagonum; assembly: GCA_004027295.1. NCBI lineage: Eukaryota > Metazoa > Chordata > Mammalia > Rodentia > Caviidae > Dolichotis > Dolichotis patagonum. The sequence continues at coordinate 4,720 of PVJX010009176.1, forward strand.
ATAATACAAGATTGCCTAGTTATTCTAGTAAAATTCTCGTCAAGACAATATCCAACACCTGCAATGTGAAAGAGGAGAAGGTTATTTTGGTTTACAATTTGTAGAGATTTCAACTTGGGTGAAACCAAGCTAAGGTGACATGGCAGAGGGACATGGTGGAGGGAAAGCTGTTTGTCTCCTAGGAACAAGGAAGCAAGGGAGAAAAGGGCGGAAGTGGAGAGGGAGAAAAATCCCTTGCTAGTTATGCACCGGGTGACATGCCTCTTCAGACCAGGCCCTACCTCTGACAGCAAGTTGGCTATAAGCTTGCATAATCCAATTATCTTCCAAAAACCCACCTGAGAGAGCACATGTGAATCTTGAGGGATATCTAAACATAAGCCATGACAGTACTGTTTATATAATAGGTTCCCAGTTATATCTTAAAACTATAGAGCATCATCAGATAAATGATTAAATATTATTAGGCAATTCCTACTGTGAGGGAATATATTGAAATAAAGAAAATTTATGTACTGCTCTTCTCTACTTTCTTGCTTTATTGAACTCTTTCCCCAAGAAGATTTCCATACACTATATGGGATGCATGTGCTGGTGCTGGGGGTTATAAAGACCTCTGATAATTATGCTTATTCCAGTCTCAAACTTTTTGGAGTTGGTTGCATTTATTGGTGATGTCATTCATTTGACACTTCATGTGGTTTCATGACCTCACCTAGCATATTTATTTCATACAAATTTTGAACTTTAAAGGCATACCTCATCCATAAAAACACATTAGTTTAGAAGAAAGCTGGATGGGTTTGAATATTATCTCTACAATCTGTGTAACTCTGGGCATGGTACTTCATCTCAACCTCTCAGTTTCTTCATCTCTAGCATATGGATAGTTCTTACAGGGACATAGTACTAGCAATTATTTCCTGCCCGTCATTATTGCTCTAGAAATAATTGTCTTAAAAATACAATATGTGTAACCTGAGGGCAAGGTTTCTGTTTCTCACCTGTCCTCCAGGACTATACGTATGAGGGACTTTGTCCGTATTAAGCAAATGACAGATGTTGTGAGAAGAAATAGAATATGGAGAAACAATGAATTGTTGGCATTTGGGAATGACAGGGTAGAGACTGAAAGAAACCAGGAGGGAGAGAAATACGGGGAGAGCAGAAGTGTGCAGATGAGATATGCTCAGTTATTTCAATGCCTAGTTAAATATTTGCTACCTCATATTCATTTTCAGGTTCCAAAATTTAAAAAGTAAAATAAGGTGGATTTGTAGTAGGTATAATATCTGAGCTCAAGTTTCTGTGCTTCCTTACAAGGCAAACCATTTCAGTTTTTATCTTTCTCCTTCAAATATCATTATCTCTACATGTAGCTTTGGACCATACAGTATGCAGACACAACCTCATATTACTCTGTCTTCTGTGGCCACTATATCAGACAGGAGAGGTTGTATTGTTGTTTCTTTTTTTTATTAAGTTCATTGGTACAATTCAGATACACGAAATGATCACATTCATCATAAGGAATCTGAACTTGTACATGACTTACCACAGTTCCTCTTTTCCCCATTCCCTTTCCCTTCTGTCCACCCCTTTCCCCTGCTTATTCACAATGCTTTGTATCAATTTTATCCTTTTCCTCCTCATTTTTTTCCATTTCTCCCCCAACCCCACTTTCCTTGCCTTTGAACAATTTCCTCCTGCTTTACAAGATCTATTGTATAGTTTAATTCTTATTTAGACTTTCAGTTTCTCACACCAGAGAGACAGTGCAATATTTACACATGTATGTTTGATTTATTGCACTTAAGAGTATGGTCTCAAGATGCATCTACTTAGCTATAAGTGTTTCTAGTTTATCCTTCTTTATGTCTGAGTAGTATTCCGTTGTATATAAAAAATCCTTTTTATCCATTTTTAGGTTATGAGCATTTGGATTGCTTCCAAGATTTAGCTATTACAAGCTGTTTTGCTATAAACATGGGTGTGCATGTATAGCTGTGATATGATACTTTTAATTCTTTGAGGAATAGCTGGACCAAATGGGATCCCTAGTCTTAGATTTTTGAAGAATTTCTACACTGATTTCCATAGTGAAATAGATGGTTTTTATCTCTAGCTGATAAAAGCAGTTTATAATAAGTCAAGAGTTGGTATCATACTGAGTTGTCAAAAATGGAAAGATTTCACTCTAAAATCAGAAACAAGACAAAGATGTCCAGTATCACTGATCCTATTGAATATAGTTCTGGATATTTTAGTTAGAGCAGTTAGACAAGAGAAAGAAATAAAAAGAATAAAGATAGGAAAGGAATAATTTAAGCTATCATTATTTTAAGGTGGCACGATAGTCTACATCGAACACCCCCAAAAAACACCCCCAAAAAATCTACCAAAAGTCTTCTAGTTTTAATAACCAGTTTCAGGTAATAACCAGTTTCAGCTGGATACAAAATCCACAATCAAAACTAAATAGCTTTCCTGTACACAAGTAACAAACTGAGAGCAAAATTAGAGAAACTATGCTTTTCATTATAGTACCAAATTAAATGAAATACTTAAGAATCAATCTAACAAAGATAGCAAAAATATCTACAATGAAAACTAAAATACTCTGAAAAGAAAATTGAAGAAGATAGTAGAAGATGAAAAGATATTCCTTACTCTTGGGTAGGAAAAACCAACATAGTGAAAAAGACCATACTGGCAGAGTTGTCAAATAGATTTAATGCAATGCCTATAAAAAATACCATTAGTATACCTCATACAACTAGAGAGAATATTCTAAAATTTGTCTTGAGTCAAAAGAGATCTGGAATAGCAAAAGCCTTCTGAGCAAAGTAGAGAGAATCACAATCTCTAACTTGAAATTACACTGTGAGCTACTGTGATAAAAGCACCATGGCACTAGGAAAAAAAAAAGGATCACTGAAGTACAACAGGAGATGCAGAAACAACTCCAAATGCACTCAGTCATTGCATCTGTGACAAAGTGGCCAAAACCTTCACTGGATGAAATGTAGCATCTTTAATAAATGGCACTAGAAAAACTGGCAGTCCACATGCTGAAGACTAAAACTAGACCCATGCCTATCACCATCCACTAAATTAAGATTAAAATGGATCAAAGATCTAAATATTCAACAGAAACACTAAATTAGCTGGAAGGCAGAGTGAGTAGAACTCTTGAAAACATAGGTGATGTAGACAAAGACTTTATGAACAAAACCCAAACTGTATAAGAAATACTTCAAAGAATAAACAACTGGGATCTCATCTTATTAAAAATCATTTTCACAGAAAAATAAATCACAAAAAGAATGAAATGATGACCTGCACTGTGGGAAAAAATCTTAGCCAGTTGTTTTTCAGACAAAGGGCTAATATCTAGAGCATATAAAGAATTAAAAAAAAAATCAGAGCCTGAAAATTTATTCCAAAAATGGGCATCTGAAATGAATAGACACTTATCAGAAGAAGAATGAGTGGCAAATAAATACATTAAAAAAATGTTTGCCATCACTGATCATTTAGGGATTCAATTTTTTAAAAAAACAATGCTGTTGTAGTCAGGGGTTGCAAGGAGAATTACATACAGGATGCAGAATTTATGATATTATTTTATAATAGTCACCCAGAGTTAAATGCAGGAAAATGCAGAAAATCTTCCCACAGCACTAAAGACTCAAAATAGTCAGCCAAGGGCCTGGATCCCACAGCAATGTCCTGCATGAGTCCAGCTGAAGACCTAGAGCCCCTGGCAGTGCCTCCCATGAGTCCAGCTGGAGGTCTAGAGCCCACGAGAAGAACTCACACCAGTCTGTTTTTTGATGGATATGCACTAGTAAGGCCCAAAGGTCAGTGGTGGAAGCTAGAAAATCTATGCCAGCAGGATGAAGGATCTTTGCCAGCAGGTTGACGGTTCTACACTGGAGCCAAGAAGTCATGCTCAAAATAAGGACCAGGGATACCCTGAAAAGTACCACAGCCATCCTCAGCAACAATGAGGTCCTGAGCTCCTCCAGTGATGAGAACAGTTGAGTGCATGCCAGGAAGCCAGCATGACAAACTTCTCCTAGAAATTAAATAGCACACATCTTCCCCTCTGGAGTCAGGAAGCGATGCTCAATGTAAGAACCAGAGCTCCCCCAAAGTGAACCACAGCCAGTCTCAGCAACAAGGTCCCGAGCTCCTCCAATGATAATGGCCTAATTCGTATCGGGGAAGCCAGCACAAGCTCCTCCAGGAGAACCAACAACTTGAAACAGCAACATTTAGGAGAACCTACAACACTTCACTCTTCTCCACACCTCTATTTATGCTGGCATCTTTCCTCAGGCAGGCTATCTACACCCAGTGCCATACTGATTTAATTCAGTTGATGTTAAGGTGGCCATCAGTTTTTAATCCATAACAAATGCTGAGATTCCTTCTCACTTTAGGAAGAAGGGCCGTTATCAAGGACTCAACTGGTGAAGCTGGAGGATAAAAAGACTGATGCAGAAGTTTCCGCAAAAATATTTTGACCACAATTTTCGAGGTCCATGGTTGGGAGGCTGCACCTAGTGATGGCCTTGTAGCAGCTGAGGTGCGAAGAGACAGGGAGTACAAATGCACATCGTCTTGTCTCACCCTCTTCCTGTAAGGCCACTGGTGTTCAATCAGGAGGGCTCCACCCTGACAACTTTATCTGATCCTCCTCACTGCTTAAAGCCCCTACATCTAAATATCACAGTCAGATTAAATTACTATCCTCTTAATACTTCAGGAATATGACTTCAATTTTGGTGCATCAGCCTTTAAAGGACATCATCAAAATAGAATCAAACCATAGAAATTTTCAACAGTAATTAACATTTCATTGTCTCCACAATTGTCACCTTCTCTTCATTGGCAAGGTAGACATCTCCATTTCACAATTAAAAGTTGAACTGAAAGTTTTGACTGGTGAAATAATCTGTCTGGGAATGATTGTATTCTGTGTTCTTTTCATTGTTTTCTACACTGCTACCGCCTTTATTTCTGTTTCCCTTTGTTACAGCTATCTTATAGTTTCTTTCTTCATCTGCTTTACCCTAAACTTTGCTCAGAAGTTTGTAGAGACTGGAGCAAGATGGCAGGTGGCAGAGGGCAAGTGTTACCTGCAGGAATCTGATGAGCTGTTTGTCCCCGATGCTGGGAAACACAGCAAGTCAGCCTGGCTGGCTATTTATTGCTCTCTTTTTCTGTATGCACATTGACATTTTTATTCAAACCCCCTGGTTCAAGATTCTAGAACTGCATGCATTCCAGGGGGGAGAGTTAAGCATTGAAATGAATAGTGATAAGAAGTTGGACTTCCCCTGATTCATACATTTCATTTATATTTCTGGAAAATACCTTCGAACTATTTTCAATAGTCACTTGTAGGAGGATTGTACAATGAACAAATTTCCCTTGCTATTTTTGAAACAAACGTGCTTAGTTGTTAAGGGCCCCCTTCAGTGAGTGTTTAGAGGTTTAACGCTCTTAAGAATTCATGTTCCAATCTTGTGGAACATTGGTATTATCACAGCTTCCTAGCAGAAGTCACGATTTGTATGCCCAGGGGAATATCTGAGGTTTTTCCCAGTTAGTATCTGTACTGCTCTCTCACGTTAGCGCATAGGAGAGAAATTCAGAATCAGGTTTGGCAGATATATAAGACACCTACTGATTGTTTTTTTGTTACCAGAATTGATTCTTGCTTCAGCATCATGCCATAATTTGTGCATTTCTAAATACATATGTCCATTTGTTTTATTATGCATTAACAAGAAGAGATTAAAAATAGACTTCACTCTGTACTATATCATTATTGTCAATATCTGTGGCAGTAATACGGGGATAGATACTGAGCACACAATTGGTTTTGACAATACAATCTAAACATTGTGTCATGCGGTCTCATTGTAGTTGAAAACATGTATTTCACTTCAAAGAAGGAAAAATGTATGTTAATTAAAACACCTAACTCTGATTTAAATTCTAAAAATGAATTCATTTCTGCAGAAGCATAGCTATTTAGCACTTAAAAAAAAGAAAAAATAAAAACATTGCAAATCAAAACCCAGTGTTTATTCAGGTTTTAAATTATTTTCTAAGTTCACCTTGATTATTTTTATTATGGCTAATTTTTTAAGCATATTTTTTTTGATGTGGTTGGCTGGTTGATTTTTAAAAAATATAGTATCTGTTCATATCTAATCTTATCCAGCTAAGAACAAAGTTTAAACTTAGACTTTTTGTAAATTCATTTTTAGTTTTGTTGGAACTAGATATGAATTATGATTGATGAAGTAAAACTTGAAATATTTGTCAAACTGAAATAGGCTGGTAATTGGACAAATAAAATAACTCCAATGACAATAAACACTTGGTTACATGGATATATTACCTGTGGTAGATGTACCCATAAAGCTATGTCATCAAAAATAATACTTAAGATCTCAGAGAAGCTATTATGAAATTAAAGTAGCTTAGAGATAGGCTTCAGGATAATCTTGACTCTTAGGTATTTCCCTAAATCTCAAAAACTGAAACTGATTCTGAATTTTCAGTATGGATAAAAAAAAATTTATGTTAATATATATAACAAGAAGAAATATGCACAAAGCACTCTAGTAATAATAGTCTGTGAGATTTTATGTGTGAAGGTTATCCTAATAGCAGTGTGGAGCATAAAGTCAAACTTATTTTTGAGAGTGTATCCATGAATGAATTTGTAGAGAAAATGCTTGTCATCATCAGCATATATTGGGTCAGAGTTCTTGTTATTGTTATTACAATCAAAGCACTGACAGAATTTAGATATTACCTGATAATGTTTATCAATATATATTCATGTTAAGCCCTTCCTTCATATTTCATTTGCATCAAATGAACAAGACAGTATTATTTTCCCTCTTTTTCTAACCAGAAAAAGTCAGGTTTAGAGGGGTAGCACATCTTGACAGGCAAAAGCTGAACTTAGGTCTGCTACTTATTCCCTTGCTATTTTGGTGAGTAGCCACAAATCTTTCTGCCTAACATCCAGAAACACACACACACACACACACACACACACACACAACTCAATGACTGTTTCAATAACCTATCAGTGTCAACATGGATAGAGTTGAGAAAAACAGATGGCGAAAAGGCAATCTTTGTGGAGAAGGTGATAATAGCAATCTTGTTTCAAAGTAACAACAATATACATTTTTTTCACTTTTTTTTTCTTAATTTAATATAAGGGAAAAATAATTTGGCTTCAGGAATAGATTTTAAAAAGCTCAATGTTGTAATTAAACTGTTTTTCATCACTGTACTTTTCTACATTTCGTGCTGATTTGACCGCAGTCTGGTAGTAAGGTACCAACAACAGACAGGCAGAAGCTGATAAAGGATCAGCGTTTCTCGTGGCTGTGTTTTCTACGAGAGGATACTTTCTCCTGGATTTTCCTGTAAGATAGCCTCTTCCATCCCCCTGACTAGAATTGGGTAACACAGCCACACCGGAACCAATCTCAGGCCATCTCAGATTCCATATCTGAGAATATATATGGACTCTCAATATCTTTAACTTCTGTCCTTTAAGAAAAGTAGAGAGTTGTGGAAAATTCATGACACCAAAAGAGTAGAAGCAATCACTAAAACCAAATATAAATGAAACGATTTCCAAGTGAATCCTTAAAATGTGGTGATAGAATAGAAAGTTCTACACTGATTCATCAAAAGCCAATGTATAACATAAAGTTCTTAGTTCTCAGTTCTTCTGTGCCAACACAAATTCATTAATACTGTAAGAATTGTATAAGTATCCAAGATAATTTAATGAAAAGGTTTTTAAAAATCACTGCAGTAAAATATTCAAAGGAGACATCTATCACTAAAGACATGAAATATAAAGATTTGAAAATATAAAACAAGGTAGCATGATTATTAGGACAATAAATGTAGATTTAATTGCTCAGAAAAAGGGAAGGGAAAGAGGATGAAAAACGGAAGTAAGGCGTGCTATGTATATGTACCAACTTCCCCAAGAAATATAAACATTTTATGTTATATACATGTACTAATAATCTAAAATAAAAAATACAGTTAAAGTCTGATTACAAAGAGGTTCTAATATTGCCTTTATCTAATATGAAATGAGACAAAAAGACTAAGTAAGAAAGAGATGAGATCAGTGTTCCTTTAGACCAAGGAGGTAGTGGCTGCTAACCTGCTCTGCATTCGTCTACTTTGGTGGCTATGCTGTTATAACCCAGCCTGATGGAGCTGTACTGTAGTGTGTTTTATTTCTATGTCATCCATCTCTAGCAATGCTATTTATTTATGTGGTAGCTTGACATCTGCAAGAGCACTCCTGATTAGGAAAGTTGGGGAGATATACCTTATGACTATACTAAATATGAAAGTAGTTTGTTTATAGCAGTTGAAGCAAAAAATTGAATGCTACATTATTTATAACTGCTTATCTATATATGTTTTCCTTTCTTCCAAAGTCATGTTAATAGAAATAGCTGCAAGTAAAGACACTGAGTGTGTTAAGGATTCAGGTGGTGAAAGTCCTTGGAATAGTTCTAATTATTAATGGATTATCATATGCTTTTCACAAATCCTCGAACACTTTAAAGAGGTCATTGAAAAAGAAACAGTTGACTTTTGCTGTGAGCATTGGTTCTTCGAATTTCATGAGCTTTGTATTCTATATTTAGATCATATAGATCACTGTGTTTATTTCTCTCCTTGGCTCAGGTCATATGTCCTTAAGTCTCTATTTACTAGAAAGAATGAAGTTTAGAAGCTGTGTTAACCATGGGTTAGGATGAAAAAGGACAGGAGTTAGAGGAGGTACTAAACTGATTCTGCAAAATTGCTAAGGTGCAATTTAACAAGGCTAAATTTAACCTCACCAAGTACATGTGTCATTTTAGTTGAGATTATATTGTCTTAAAAATGAGTTTTTAATACAAAAAATACTTTGCATGTGGGAACTGAGAAAATAATTTATAGAGTGGATAGGGTTGAAGGATTGAAGCCTGGGGTATTTGAAAAGATAGATTCTGGTAGAAAAAGTGAAACTGGGATAATTTACCTGGGACCCCAGGAGCTGTAGCTTAGAATATTCTATAGATATTTTTAGTTTTCAGAAGTCAGTATGGTGATATTTCCACTTGTGAAATGAATTGTTATTATAGAGTAATTTTAGAAGGATACAGAGTTAGAGGGATCAGAACTAGAAAATAAGGGGAAGTGAAAGTTACCATATCCATGGGAATAAATGTATTTGTTCAACTATGAAGAAAAACTGCAAAGGGTGTCAGCACAAAATGGAAAGATTTTAATTTGCTCCAGTCTTAAGTGAAAAAAAAAAAGAAGGAAAGAGGATTCAGTACCGTTTTAATGAAAGAAAACTAAGAAAGATAATTGAGTTTGGTCTTTGAAGATCACATTTCTTAGTCTCAGGGAAATTTCTAATTATAGCAAGTCATTTGTGTTTGCAGTATGCATACATTCTTTAAAGTCTCCGGAAAAAGTTAAATAAATTAGGGATTAAATCAGATGGAACCTCATCATCTGAAGGAATAAATCTTAAAGGATAAAACATTGTTTGGTACTAATGTGCTTGTGCACCAGATTTTGTGGAAATAGAAGTAAATGCAATCCTAAAATTTTCCAAGTGGAAAGTACGCAGACACATATTTTTTTCATACTAAGACAACATCTCCTTAATCCTAAAATATACCAGAGGAGGAGAAGTGGAGAAAAGCACCTATTGTGTATGTTCATCACTCCAATATAAGGTGAGAAGATCATTTGTTTTTTTGAGGAAAGAACCACATGCAGTATTTCTAACTTTTCTTTCTCCTTTCTTCTTAAGTCCTTAGAACACTGCGCTTCGTTGGTGTCTTACTTTTCTCTCATTCCTGAGACAAAATATCCATTGCTCAAAATTAAAGGGAGCAATGGTTTATTAAGCTCAGTTTATAAGGGTTTCAGTCCATAATCAGCTGGCTCCAAGGCAGGGTGGCACATGGTGAAGGGGCAACCATCCACGGCAGGGGAGGACAGCAGAAGTTACAGTAGAAGGGACAGTAATTGGCCCTTACAATTGCAGGCTACTCTCCCAATGGTGGGTGTAGCACTCACACCCATAATCCCAGTATTGGATCATTAATGGATCCCGTGCTCTAGACTCAGGCACCTCTAAAATACCTGCCCTCTGTGACTGCATGAGGCTTTGGGGGAATGTCTAGACACCAACCATAACAACTGACAATGAATTATTACAGAAATTCAATTTGAGATTTTTTTCAGGTAAGTATTTCATGTCCTCTGAACTTTAAGAGAAGATACTACTGGCCCAAAAAATATATTTAAAACTAGAAATATATATATATATATATATATATATATATATATATATATATATAAAGTTTTTAGACACATGTATATATCTAAAATGTTTTTATATTTCTAATAATGAAAACTTTTTAGAGGACTCAGAATTTTTTTTTGGTATTTTTTGGGAAAATTCTGCATTTGTTACACAGGTGGCAGTTAAACTATGACCTCTATTTTCCCAATGATGGTGATACTTCCTCATCTACTACCTGTTCCTCACTCCTAGCTTCTCTTGAAGTTGACGACTCAAACTTGGTGTTCACTCACTCTTTGATATGATGTTGGAAACACGACCTCTATTTACCTCAAATGAGAACTCCTAAGACTATAGTTTATAGATATTAAAATTATTGGAAACTCATAATTAAAACTATGTGAAAAATACTACTCAAATGCTTTGCTAAAAATAAAATCATGCAGATCCTTAGATTCCCCAGTGGACTCTTGAGGTATTCTGAATGCATCTTTGCTTTTCAGATAGTTTAATCGCATTTCTTCACAGTAGGTATAAAGATAATTCTAGGAGAAAATTCAGCCTACAGAAAAGTTGTCATTTTCACATGATTCATTTCTACTGTTCTCTTTAGTCTCTATTAAAAATAAATATTTTAATTTCCACACCATTTACATATTTCAAGTAACTTCAAATATAAACGGGGGCTGGCTGATATGACACTTTCCAGCCTTAAGAGGAATTCAAAGCTGCACGTCAGTTGTTATCTGTTTTGCCTTCCATGTTTTCTGCTGAGGCTCTCAAAGGCTAAGTATGTTTCTTGACTTTTATAAGGTGCACAGTTGATCAGAAAAAGACTATGTGAGAACTCGGACTACCTCTACCTCAGTGGAGTTGTTGCCAACTTTACCTAAAGATACTTTGTCATATACTGCTAAAATGAAAACTGAATTAGAAGCAAACATTCTCGTGTCTGCAGTTTCTGCCTGGGTTACTATAACTGATGCCTGTGTTCCTTTGCTTTTTGAGAATCTCTTTGGTTACATTCATTTTTCTGTAATCACTGATTTCATCAAGTCTTTATACTGTGTAAAACTCCTTTACAGTCCACTGATTTAAGCTCCATGTCTTAATTGTATCTTTGAAAATCTTAAAGATGCAATCTCTTTTTCCTACCAAATGTTCTTATTATATTTCTTTTGGACTCCTCACACATAGTTTCAGTGGAAGGCAATGAACATTTTGAAAGTATTGAGACACAGTTGTTGATTAGTATTGTATCCTTTCTCCAACCTCTTTCCCTTCACTTTGCCTTCTTACATGGCTATCCTTTTTTACATAGGGCTCTTCTTCCTTAATTTATGTTCTTTGTAATTTTATTTTTTAGGTAACAAATAAAAATATTTTGGGCTCACGTATTTGGGGAGCATTCAAGAAATACTTTTTATAAAAACATCACACATGGAAATATTTGTTATTCTAGAAGAGGCAGAATAATTATTTGCAATTCATTAACCTACTTAAAAAGGAACCATTAAAAACATTCTTATCACAACTGAAGGTATTAATTTATAATTTCTGTATTGGGTTATGAATTGTTTTCATTTATTTTAGGTGTTTTAATGGTTGACTTACCATTTTGTAATGGTACTTTTTCCTAGGGCTGCATGTTGCAGAATATACTTTTTCCTAGGGCTGCATGTTGCAGAATATATAAGTGAGCTATGATGTCTATTCAATAGTTTAAAACAATGGCAAAATCCTGTATGTACAAATACACATGTAACACAAATAGTGCAAAATATTACAACTGTAAAAGCTAGCTTGCCCATATAGTTTTTATAATGTAGAACTTTTTACAACAAAAACGCTCAGGATTGTTATACAGACAGCCTGCAGCAAAGCTACTCAAATGTTTCCTGCCATCCGTTTTGTGAAAAGCAGGATCTTCTAGGTCTGAGATGAGAGGATGTTCTACCACATTTATGCCATTTCTGACATACAGCAACACCAATCTTTCCTCATCAGTACAAGTTGATGCCAGGTTTGGTAACTATATTTCAAATCCAATATTTCATGTCTTTTTAGTGAATACTCTCCATGATAATTTCTAATCACAGTGAATGTTCTTTCCATGGATCAGAAGGAAAATTCTATTTATTTTCTGCCAACACAAGATATTGGACTCAGAATTACATTTACCATTATGTATTGGTTATTTTAATTTCTATTAACTATGTTAGTAATCTATGAAAACTAGTGCTTACTCATGTTTCATTCACTCACTTTATTACATAGTTGAGTAAGGCATTCTAATAGGAACTGAGTATAAAATAGTTAACAAGACATGACCTCCATGTCTTGAGAAATGTATGCTGTATAACGGGTATTACACAGGAGGGAGCAAGCAGTTATAACATATGGTCAGTGAGGCAGAACTCTTCAGTCTGAGAGAAACCAAATTCAAATTGGCTACTGCAAAGAAAGAGACAGTAACAAAGAGATGTTATAGTCTAAACTGAAAAGTTCCAGCGCTGATTCACTTTCTGATAGAGTTTCTTGCCCTCAAGAATTCATCTTTATCTCTCAGCTCTGATTTTTCTCTCTCTGATCTTCATTATCTTTATTCTGTTTATCAAGGAGACTCTAGTAGTCTTGGGAGAACACCCTATTAGGTTGTGACCCTGGCAGAAAAAGCTATCATTATTCCTAAATGTTCAGGGAATGTCCGGGGGCTAAAACTGCTAACTAGTACCTCAGCTCATTTCCAAAAAATGCACAGTCGTCCTGGTTGTTCAGTACCCTGTGTATGTTCACGCCACTAGTCAAGGATTATGGCAGACCTCTAGTGCAACATGGTTTGAGAGCAGGATAGAAGTGAGGAGAGGAAATGCATGTGTTATCAGAAAGGAGAAGGCAGTTTAAAAGCACCAAATAGGGAGATATGATGACACTCACTGATTAGAATAAAAATATGCTATCATTACAAGGTATTAGGAAAAAATACTGGAAGGAAGCTATATATTCCCAAAAATGATATCTGAATTAAGATGGTTAGTCTAATGCCATGGTTTTAGTTTTTCAACTTAATAAAGTAGCAGTAAAGGTGCTATTCATATGATTTTATAAATCAGAAAACAGATATTAATTGCCCATTTATGTTTACTATTGCTTTTATTTAGTACTGAGTTATTTGCATAACTAGCAATAAGTAATGAACTAGAAGTTTTATGAGATTAACTAAAATTTACATTACACATGCACATCACCGAATTATTTTTATGCTCTTTAATGCAAGCTCTATACCCATTAATGAGTCATGTATTACAATTCTAGGCAATAACCTTTTATAGAGAACAAACAAGATTGAGTTAAAATTATCTAAAAAATCAATTGAAATGCTTTACCTTCCTGGGCCTCATCACGCTATGCTCTGAGTTAAATTTAGATCTTTAACTAAATTAAGCCAGAGTCATCGAAAGAATGGAACCAATGTAGCTATGCAAATATATGATGGAGTAAGAAAAGCATGCTACGCACTTGGAGTATAAATTTGTGTATAAAAAAAGATTACTTCTACTACTTTTAATCAAAATATAAGGAACTATTATTAGTTATTGTTTGCTAGCATCTATAAAAATAATACTGAAATTATTTCAGCAAAATATTTTAAAAGATTCAATTTAGAGTACCCCAGAGTGATTTCAATTATTATAGGGATATTTTTCTAAAGGATAATTACAAATATAGATTGTATTCTAGTTAAGATATATAAATATAGTTTATATTCAGATTCTATAAACTTCGAGTAAAATTACCTTGGAATAAAATGTTGCAGGTCCTGAAAAATACAACTTGCACCAACAATAAATAAATATAAGCATCATTTTCTTATAATTGTTGTAAAGACACAATTGCAACTTCACAACTTCCATACCAATGCTTTACTAGTTTTGATAAATTAGATATTTTAAAAATTCATAAAAATGATTGTTTCTGAAAAAATAAGACAGGCATCTTCATGAACCAAAATTGAAGAGAAGCACAAAACCATAGACAAAATAAAATATGCAGGCTTTCTAAACAAAAGAGAATCACAGGCCGGGTTCTATATATCAATGGGAATTGAAATAATCCTGTAAGAAATTAGATACCAGAAGCAGACTCAGGTACTATATTGAATCCAACAAGTCAGTAAGGAGAAATATAACAACATTGTGTTTACTGCCTGGGACAGCAGATCAGAGAAGGAGAACAAAGCAGTTAGACACTTACAGTTAACTTTCCTGATGATGTTTCCCTTTTTACTGATAATGTTCCCCAAAGCAGGAGCCTAGAATATGTAGATGGTACACTACCCAATTCTGAAACCTGTCACTCACTTTGTTATCTTAATGGATAGATTGATAAGAATTCTATAGTGATAGTTCCATGACAAGCCCAGAAAATAATAAGTAAACTGCTTGTAAACAGTAGGCTTTAAGATTGAATGAAGGCATTTATAAAGCTGTAAAGAAGTAGGTGAAAATAATACAAAGAATATCATCTACTCAAGATACACCTATAAGACATGATATCCAATAAAACTAATCCAAAGAAAAGCAATCAGCAAAGATCAATTGTCAAAGAATGCTCAGTAAAGAAAATCATACTAAAAAATTCAACTTTATGTAAAAGAAATAGAATTTATAAGCAGACAATAGTAACAAGACATAATTAATTAAAATAAAAAGAAGAAAAACAATTAACAGGTGAATTTCAAAAAAATTCTTGGAAATAAAATAGCTGCTGAGCTGTTGTCAACTCAACATATGGAAAAAATATCTATATTGTAAACAAGGAAATTAGTGAATTGAGAGGCTGTAGATTATTATTCTCTAAATATACTACATAATTCAATGAAATAATAAACAATTTAGAGATAACCTTGACAAAATTGACAATAGGCCGCATGTTGTTATTAAGGGTCCTGAAAAAGAGAAGGGAAATTGATAGGTAATATTCAAAAAATAATGACATGAATTATTTATTACTGAAGGAAGGCATGAGTGTTATAATTAAAGTGAATATCCACTGATGATCAGGAAAGATAGAGAGAAAAGTGATGGTTGAATGGGTTATGGATGGAGTAATAGAAATGGATAAAGTGACTGATATAAAACAGATTCAAAAATGTTCATGGATAGATAGAAGTAGAAATATGGGGAAAAGGTCTACAGGTTATAAAGGTTATAATGGAAAAAAACCTGCAATATATACAAGATAAGGAGAAATATATTAAATGCAACTAAAAAGAAAATGTGTATTACTGGGATGCAGATTAAGGGAAGAGTACTTACCTAGCTTGCTCAAGACCTTGGGTTTAATTCCCATAACTAGAAAAATAAAAGACTGACGACAGCATTCCTGAATCCTCTGCAATGAAAGGTAGCAGGAATAAAGGGAAAAAGAATTCAAAATGCTTAAGAAAATTTACTGTAAATGTGGAATTCAATACATTGATAAAATTTCATGAAAGTGTGGAGATAAAAATGCAGTCAAAAAATTCACTGTATTATATTTTTTATTTGAAAAGAAAGTAAGGATCTATGTAATAGTTACTAAGAAAATGAGGGAAAGGTTTACTTACTGTAGAAGCATGATAAAATTATTTTTTAAAAATATGGGGATGGTGAAGCATTTCCAATGTTGTTAGAAAATTATATTGATTATTTTTATTATGGAATAATTAAAGGATAACAAATGTGAAAGTGATATCTGTAGCTTTTGAAGACCATATTGAAAACTAAAAATACAAGTTGTATTTCTTCTGCAAATTCAGAAAGAAAAAAAAATGAGCAAATAAAAACTCATGGTACCTGAAGCAGACACAAAACACATGGTGGTAATAAAATAAAAAGCAATCACAATAAATTCAAATATATTCACTTAGCCAGTAAATTGCTGTGTCTGACAACTTTGATAAAGAACAAAGCCATTTGACATTTTAAAAGAAACCAAAAACTAACAAATAATATACAATAGCAAAAGAGAAAATGAAATCATGACAAATAATTATAGAAATTATGGACTAGTTACAAATATCTCCCAAAAAATAGCTATATAAATATTGAATAAAAGAAATAGAAACAAAAGCATTAATAAGGGCAGAAAGAGATTTATGCCTGTACTTGGTGGTTCAAACCAGTGTTCCTGTAGGTGAGGTAAATAAATCATTCTCTCTTTCAAATGTTTGCTCAAATGACTGTATGGCCTCCAGTGGCTGCAATTCATTCCATTTCCATCCTAACCTATTCATGTTGACAAACTCTAAACCTTTCTTATCTCCTTTAGCATTTGTAACACTGTCACCTTCTAGCTTTAACAATTATATGTATAGTTACTGTTCTGTATTTATTTCATGAATAAGAAATTTTAAAAACGTTCATGACAATGACAACATGTACATAAACATTAGAAAAGTAAATAGTCTTTCTCTCTCTCTCTCTCTCTAAATATATATATATATATATATATATATATATATATATATATATATGTGTGTGTGTGTGGACAAATGTGCAGAAAATATATGAACATTTAAGATGAGGAAGAGCCACTTCAAATTTAGAATTATGATTATTTTAAAAGAGAATGGGAGGAAAATATACACAGATTTTCATAGATCTATAATTTTATGTTGATTTTCATAAGTGAACTGAAGAGAAATGCAATATTGCAAAATTTGTAAAACTCATATAATCATTTCACAAACACAATTTTATTCTCTAATTTTTGTGTTCTGAAATTTTACTAAAAATACCACCCATCATAATTTGATAAAACTTCAACACTATCATATAAATTAAATTTTATTAACAATGTTTCTACATATCAAGACCATGGTCTCAAGCAATGTTAAAAGCAAATGTTATGGTTTGTGTGCAAATGCCCCCCCCAAGCCTCATGCAGTCATGGAGGCAGCTGAATCTAGTGTTTGTGATTGGTTCATTGTCTAGCACTGGGATTGGCGGTATGAGTGCTGCTCCCACCCAAGGGCGGAGATGGCATACAATGTCAGGGTGGGGAAAAAGTGTGCTCTTCCCGTCTTTTGCCTTTTGCACTTGCTGCTTGTAGCCACCATGAACGACTGCCCCTCAGCCACACCACTCTGCCTTGGAGCCAGTTGAATATGAAACCTCTAGAACTGTGAGATAAATAATCCTTTCCTTGCTTAGTTTGGGGCCCAGGTATTTTCTCAGTAATGAAGGAAAAGTTACCAAGAGAGTAAAAAATCATAAGATGCTCAAATTCACAGCAATGGAAAATAATGCTTTGCAAAATCTTCAAAAATAAGCTGAAAGACAAAAACATACTATTGACATTATGAAAGTGTTGAGATATAGTTAAGTCTATGCTTAAATAGAACAGAACTTGTATTACTATAATGATTAGAGTAGGTATTACATTCATAAAATTAATAACAGAAAATAAGAGCAATACAAAAAGGAATAGAAATCATTATTTCTCATTTAACATTAGAGTGTTTTATGTGTGATGGCAGTAGTTTTGTTAATTGGAAGTTAAATCACATCTAGAAATGATTAACATTATCTTAATCATCTTTGATTTATAATATAATGGCAAACTCTTGATGCCAAATGACATATGGGGACATTTGCAGACTTTGACAACAGCAGTGACATATATGTTTATTAGATTTTCCACTCAAAGAAGAAGTAGTACATGTGTATCCATGTCAGGTTTTGGGAGTAGACTATTTTGAAGAGTTAGCTCACAATATTGTAGAAGTCAAGAAGTTTTGTGATCTGCTATAAGCAGGTAAAGACTTAGGACAGCTGGTCGTGTAATTCAGTCTCAATTTATAAATTTAAGAACCATGGTAGTCAGTGACATAAATAGCAGTCCAAGGGGTGGAGGAGATGAGATATGGTATTATAGGTCAATTTGGCAGGCAGAAAATTTGGGTGGATTCCTCTGTTCTTTACTCTTTTTCTATTCAAAAATCTCAACATATTGAATGATGATAACCCACACTTGGGAGGGGCTTCTACTTTACTGACTCCACAGATTCAAATATGAATTTCCTCTGGAAACACTACCATAGGTACATGGAGAAGCAAAGTTTATTCTGAACCCACTATGGCTAATCAATTTGACACACAAAACTAGCCATCATAAATCTACCACATGTCACCTTGGCACCCACACGTACTCCTTTATCTCCAAATAAAGACAACAATAGTCATTATTCTGCAAAACATGATACAACTGTCCCTCCTACAACCAAAATTGTATTTGCTGTTCCTCTGAAGAGGAAGTTGAGATCTTAGATGATGTATAAATGTCTTCATATTCCATAGTTTAAGTAATATGATGTAAAATTAGCATTGTTTTACCATGACATAAAAAGTATCCATGCTACATTTACAAGAGACTACGATAGGAAATAAATACATGGACACATGGCAAACTAAAAAGTAAATACTCATGGCAATTGCAGCCCTGGTTTCCTTTTTTTCTGTAACTGGCCTCGTGGTGGTGATCAACACTTACAATCACCTTCTTCCATTACCCATGTTTCATTCCCCCAGTATTCAGCAAGCAGCCCAACCAATCATGAGTCTCTGCCTTCATTCCTGAGGGATTGGGACCATTACTATTGTTACCAACATTGTGTGTGTGTGTGTGTGTGTGTGTGTGTGTGTGTGTGTGTTTCCACTGACTTTAATCACAGAGTGTGTTAATACTAAGAGATGCCCTAAGGGATCTCTGGGATACAAACATGCTTCTCCTTACGTGTACTGTGGAATATTTCAACTCTGCCCCTGCAGTCAAGACCAGTGACACCAGCCAGCCCTGTAGCTCTCTTCTTTGCCTGTTGATGCAGTGTTATAAGTCTCTCAGGTGACTGCATAGAAATCTTAACTTCCAGCTCAATGGAAGCAATGTCTACCCTGGTAGAAGCATTCTTCCTCTTTGGCAAGTAGAACAAAAAATCATGGATATGGGAATCAAAAATTTTCCCAGTGGTCTCTGAAATATTAGTGATTTGTGCCACTATTGTCACCCTTAGTTTTGGTACTCAGATTCCAGGATATTGGAGAAACACATATTGGACTGTGACTTGGAACATATCAGTGCCTCCTGCTAGACTTTGCTCCAATCCTGCAAGGTATTGCCACGTTGCTGGTGCTGGATCCATGTCTTTAATGGACACTACACTGTTATTAAGCCGGTTTCTTCAAAATGGTAAAGACTGTGTTGAGATTAGTGAACCCCATGATCATGGACACAGTATTTGATGTGAAGTGAGCTCTTAGATTAGAATCAATGCTGTAGAAAATACCATGATATTAGATAAGATATTCAGTAAGTCTACAGAAGAAGATGAAGATGATAGTTTTGGCAGAAGCAAAGAGTACATTAAAGGTAAATCCACATCCAAACGGTCAATCTCAGTAAAAATGTAATATTGTCCCTTCCAAAATAGGAGTCCAATGAGATGAATATACCACCAGATGACTGATTGATCGCCTCCAAAGAACAGAGCTGAACTGGGGACTCAGTGTTTGCCCTGCTTCTGAAAGGCTGTGCCCTCAGGGCTGAGCATAACCAGATCAGTCTCAGTGAGTGGAAATGCATGACAATTTCCTTCGCTGCCAGCATGGTTACTTTTGTGATGAAAGTGGTGGCTAGGGAAATGGCCACAAACTGTTCAGCTTCTAAAATTTCACTGAAATAGAGGTTCCTGAATTTTAGCCCCATTTATTTTCCACGCTGTGACAGGCAAATGAGTGACAGGCTCAGGAAAACAAATATAGAAGGCATAACACAGTCAGTGCATCTAGAAAGAGGCAATATTGTATTTGAGTTTCAAAAATCAGATGTGGAAGGGGAAAAGGCAGGATCTTTTTCTTGAAGTAGCATAGGTGGGATTGTGATGTCCCAATCAGGCAAAATGAAAGAAATCGCCCAATAGCTGTGTCTTTTCAGATTCTGTTATTTATCTGGCATTTCTCTTGTAGAATGTATTTTTATAGCCTTCTGCCAGAATGGCTGCTGTTATTATTCTTAAATGTCAGTCTCAAGTGCATGTAGAATAGCCTATCCACCTGTTTTCTTTAGGTAATCTAAGAAATTTCTTTTGTATTTTCACCTTTTTCTTTTCTGTAAATGTATGTTACATAAAACTATCGCTGGTTTGCACACTTTTCTTTGCAAATCTTTATTGCTGATTTTATCTCAAAGAATTTCTTGTGTCTCTGTATCTTTTTCTATATCTGCATTTTGCTTTTTAAACTTGTAATTAGTGCATGATGTTTACATTCATCTTGGAGAGAAACTACGTGTCCATAATACAACTTGTATCGTTTATTAATATCCTTCTTCTTGTACACCTTCTCCGTCTGCCTCTAAGTCCACTTTTCTCATTTTCATCCTTGTCATCATTACGAGTCTTAGTTCAGTATTATGGCATGTTTTCTTCATCTCTTTAATTAACACTTAAGAGTTGCAGATGAAACACCATTTTCTTTGTGTATTTAATTTATGTATTTTTACTTAATGAAGTCAAGGGATTTAAAATGGAAGCAATTTCCAGTACGTTATTTTTCTATTTGTATTATGGTCCCAAGAAACGATTTCTATAGTAGATATAATGGAAAATGTTTGAATAGGAAAATTAGGAAATAATAATAATCCAGGTTGAGGTCCCTAATCTTAAAATCTCAAATCTGAAGAACTCCAAAATCTTTTGAGTGCTAATGTGTTACAAGTGGTAAATTCCATGCTTGACTACATTTGAGAAGCTATAGTTAGATGCAG
The DNA here is from genome assembly GCA_004027295.1 of Dolichotis patagonum. Classification (NCBI taxonomy): domain Eukaryota; kingdom Metazoa; phylum Chordata; class Mammalia; order Rodentia; family Caviidae; genus Dolichotis; species Dolichotis patagonum. Next base: position 25,916 of record PVJX010009176.1, read on the forward strand.
GTAAACTAAAAAAGTTTATAAAGTTGCTATCACAATATTTGCTAGAGTATACATGAAAAATTTAATTTTCTCCTCAGGCTTAGATGCCATTCCAAAATAAAACTATATGTATGCTAATATGCCAAAACCTGGAAAAAAATTAAAACCTGAAATATTTTGATTTTCAAACTTTTCCTATAGGGGATGCTCAATCTGTGCAGTACATATGGTCCCTTTTACTTAAAGCTTTTATACAGAAGGACGAGTAACCACACTAAACAAAGTGCAGTTATCCTAACATTACATTTGCAAAAGAACGTTGAAAGTTTGTTTAAAAGATGTTTTGTTTGCTCTGTGGTTTATTGTCTCACTTGGACACACCAGCTTATAGTTAACTATGTGTATAAAGATATTTCAGGGTTGAGGGTAGCCGCTTTTGAAAGAATAAGGATGATCTTGAAGCCTTTATAGGTAAATTGAGGCAACTTGAGACTATCCTCATAAGTGAAATAAAGCAGATATTTGTAAATATTATAAATATTTCTAAATATTTGCAAATATAGTATCTTTCTAGTATAAAAAATAATAATAAAAAACTGAAAGAGTCATAAGATCCAAAGTGTATAATAGATACTGTAATAATGAAAGAGAAAGTGCTTTAAAGGATATACCTGTACGTATGTTTAAGTGTACAAGAGATAACCATACTACTACGTTTTTGTTAGTTTATCAAAAGAATGGTTTGTACGGTCATTGTCTGATTGTCCACTCTTTATGCTTTGATTTTTTAACTTGAAAAACTACCTCTAAGATAACAATATGTAATTTATCAACTATGTAATTTATCAGTGATCTTACTGATATTTTTTTGAAACTCTGTATTATTTCTACACTTTTTTCTGTTTTGCTTTTTTTCTCTAAATAAAAAAAGAAGTGTTTTACTTTCCACAAAACATATAGAGAATTTTCTTTAATGGTATCATCATCTCTCAGCTACTTGAGTTGAGGATTTTCTAGTCCCAGGCCTTCTCTGAATCCTTCGAAGAGGTTTCGCTTGCAGACTTACTAATATTTCCATATAATCTTTGATTAGCTTATTGCTGGTAATTATGGTACTACCTTAAAAATGATGTAACAAAAATTAGATAGTAAATGTAAAATATGACTCACATTAGTAGTATGAACCTTAGTAGAGTTAAATGTCTCTACTTTACGAAATCTGAAAGTGTCTTATAGCTAGAAAATGAAAGTCCCTGTATTTTAAATTCAGAGTTGTTTGAAACTGTGTCCAATGTTGCTTTTAGTTGAAGTCTCAACTAAACTTCCTAAGTATTTCTGTTCATAGAGCAGGAAATTGGTTATAGGAAAGGTCATTCCCTTCACAATAAAAAATTCCTCTTCATGCATTTTCTCACTTCTAGTTTTCTGTTGGTGGCTTTTATTAGTTTTTTATTTAACTCTATAGTGTTTATTTTTGAAAACATAAAAAGTCTAGTATGCATTATTTTCCTTACTTAAACAAAATATATATTTGCTAAAATATATATTCTCTGTGTTCTAATTTTTAGTTAAATCCTTGGTCTATTACCATAGCAGTTTATAGAGTCTTTTCTTATAATTTTTTTAGCCCTTTGTATTCTTCACTACCTGATGAAATCATCTAACAGTCCTCCCTTGTTGAGCATTCTTTGAGCATACTTTTTTTATTGTTCGGGTAACATTCTTTACGAAGTCCTTTAGAATAGATATATCAAAGATTCTGCAGGTTTATTTAAAAAAGTAGGTGATGAGAAGCTAAGAAGTTAGCTGATAAATTAGGATATACAACTATATAATTATAACTGTGGGAAACTCTAAAACATTTTTCCAAACATATTTGAGTCTTTAGTGTTAAAGATACATGGATGTGAATTGTCTCCGTGCTTAGTGAATCCACAACCTTAGATGAAGTGTGTAGCTTATCTAATCTTTAGAGTTCCTCAACTGAAATGAAGAAAGCAATGTACCTAACTTTGTTATGGAGATAAATGAGATAATTAACTTAATTCTGAATACTATGTGATGTATAGTACAAAAGGTATGCTTTGTTTCTTTCTATAGCATACTGATCAAATTAATATTAGGTTAATATGAATATTATCTAGTTTTCCATTTTCCTCATCTAATTTGTCTGTAAGATACTTAAGATGAAACTGTCCAGCTTGGAATCTGTCACAGCTATTTTCTTTTAAATTATTATGTGCTCTCTTCCATTGGGCTTTATTTTCTTTGTCTTCTAGCTTCTCTATGACTCTGTATGAAGCATCTTAAATCAAGGCCACCCACTGTTTTTAATCAGAGGCCCAGAACCTCAGGTAGCTGAGAAAACATTAGAAGGGTAACTGCCGGACAAGGCTGGATGCTAGCTGGATGTGGAGTTAGGGTGGCAGCATGAGCTACAGAGCTGCCTCAGACTCATTCTTGTGGACTATTAGAACACTTTACTATGGGAGGCATAGCAAGTAATATGTCCAAAACAAGGTAAATGACTAAAACTATCATTCAGAATTCTATCAAGTCTCCCTGACATTTGGAAGCAAATCTATTTTGAGAAGAGTAATAAAAATCCTACCTGCCTTGTTGGCTGTTTGAAGCAATCAACTGGAAAATTTGTCAGAATATTCTTTAAACTAATTCACCTGGTAAGACGTCCTCTGATCTGTGTCATTTTTGCCTCAGGAAAAGATTGCTTTGGAATATTTGATAAAGGCACAGCCAATAAGCAGAATGGTGCACTTGTATCCAATTTCCAATGGCAATAATTAGATACTTTAAGTCAAAACTGGAATAACCTCTGTAAGTCATGCTATCTGAGGAAGGACTATATACTAGCATAGCATAAAATGTTATTGTAAAGAATATAAGTGAATAACGTATGGAAAACCTACAGGTGAGTTTAATTGCTACTTACTTCCTCTACAAATTTTCCCACAATTATAAACGTTACTGCTTTGAACATGTGGGTATGAGTTGTTGTAACCTTAAATATTTTCATTCTCTCATATCTAAATGTACGTGGAGAAAAAATTTTTAAAACAGTTATGCTATTAGCCGGGAAGAATAAAGGTTGGCGAAAGATGGTAAATTTCCATTTAAACTGGTAAAATGATGACACCGATAATTAATTATGTCATTGAGGAGCATATATAAAATCTAGAACAACCGCTAAGCCTGTGTGAGGAAGTACTCCGAAAAGCACTATATGCAAATCCAAATGGACTCTGGCATGGGAGATTTTCCTGTCCTTCCTTGGCAACTGGCAGCTTTTGCACTATGCAGAGGAATCATGCAGGACTGGTGCTTGACAATGCCCCTCCCAGACCCCGTGGCGAAACCCAGTCTCTTGCCTGCTCCATGGAGGACAGAGGAAGGAGCAGTCTGCATCTCTTGCTGCACACTGTCTCCTGTGGGCCCAGGTAGAGGCTGGTGGAAAGAGCTAGGGAGATGTGGTCCTCCAGACCAAATGTCGTGCCTAAGCATGCTCGGGCTTCAGAATTTCAAAACATTGCTGCAATTTTCTTTTTAGCTACTTCTATGCTTATCACTGTATTCTCCACTAACCCATTTAGCTTTGTCCATTTTGTGCTGAGATAAGGGAATACCTAGGACAGGGTTATTTATGAAGAACGGAGATTTATTTCTGACAGTACCGCAGGCTGAGAAGTTTAAGATCCAGGACCTCCTTCTGGCAAGTGTCATCTTGCTGTGTCATCCCACAGCAGATGGAAGGACAACAGAGAACAAAAGGACTTGCAGGCCTGAAGGTCCAAACGCATCCTCTTAGAGGAGCCCATGCCTATTTCATTCCTGTGACAATGACATCCCCTCTTTCAGGAGGGCAGAAACCCGAGCTGTAAGCCCTCGTAGACCTCACTCATCATTCCTCTGTGCAGCCACACTGAGAGACGGGGAGAATCCAAGCCGTAAAACAATTCGCATGTCCTAGCTCTACTTCAGAGAACTGGACATTCTTTGGAATTACTTTCAGCCAGTTGTTTTGAGATCTCATCTCATTGATGGATTAAAAAATATTTAAATTTTGAAATTAATTTTACTGGTTCTCTTGATACACATAATAATCAAATTCAGCCTAGGGAATCTTTACATGTATATGATATATCTTGGTTCTTTTTTTTTCACCCATTCTCCTTGCCTTTCCTTCAGCCCTTCTTCCGCTCCTTTTTTTACAAGTGTGTTTTTCATTTTTAACTTCTATTATCATTTTTCCATTCCCTCTCCCCAAACCCTTGTTCCTTTTCTCATTTAAACATTTTCTTGCTTACCAATATCTGTCCTCCACTTTGAACCTTATTTATTTTCAGTTCCAAATCCAAAAGAAACAATGTGGTATTTAAACATGTGTGACTGATTCATTTCACCTAAAAGTATGATCTCAAGGATTGGTCGTTCATCTAAAATTATCGCAAGCTTTTCTTTCTCTATGGCAGAGTAGTATTCTATTGTATATAAAAACCAGTTTTACATTACCCTTGCATCTATTTATCAGCATCCGGGGTGTTCCCAACAGTTACCTATTATAAACTGTACTGCCCTAAATGCAAGTATGCATGCAACAGTGTGGTAGGATACTTTGAACTCTTTCATAACAATAACAAGAAGGAATAACTGGGCCAAATGAAACCTCTATTTTCAGATTTTTGAGGTCTCTCCATACTAATTTCTACGTTAGTTGCACCAATTTACACTCTCCAGCATGGATAAATATTTCTTTTCTCCACAGTCTTGCCAGCATTTGTTATTGGTTGATTTCTTGATGGTAGCCATTCTTTCTAGAGTGAGATGGAATCTCAGTGTTGTTTTGATTTGCATTTCTTGAATGACTAATGATGTTAAACATTGTTAATATATTTGTTTGCTATTTGTCCATCTGAAACATGTCTATTCATTTCAGATATGCATTTTTGAGTTAGGTCTTTAAATTTGTAGGAGTCTAATTTTTTGAGTTCTTTTTTTTTTTAAAGAGAATAAAACAAAAGAGGGCAGAACAAAGCAGATCAGAACAGTACAACATAAGCAACACAACACTTTACAACCGGACATTGATACTATCAAAATATCTCTTTCTCTGCTATAGTTGAGCATAGTTTCAAATACAATAATATCAAACATAACAAAATAGTATAATACCATTCAAAAGGATGAAAGAATTACAGGACATTCTGAACCAAATAACAAGGAATGATCAATGGCTACTATAATATCTCATTTTCAATAAAAAATTTGTTTATACTATCACATATATTAAAATCCCAATAAGACACAACATGATAGAATGGATGGTAGTAGCAGAGTAGAAGCATGGTAGGACTTCTAAGCAAGACAATATTAAATCAGCAATGGCTCCCATAATGTTTTGTTTTCTTCAAAACTGCTGTTCATACCATCACGCATAATAAAGTCAAACAAAACAGAATAAAACCACTCCAGCTGATGAATGAAAACATTGAAAGTCTTCAAAGCAATGAAATGGGAAATCATGATTACCATAAAATCTTATATAGTCTTACCAACTCTCATACTAGGGAGACTATACGGTATTTACACATGTGAGTTTGGTTTATTTCGCTTATGAGTATGGTCTCAAGTTGTGTCCATTTATTTATAAATATCTCAATGTGATCATTCTTTATAGCTGAGTAGTACTCCATTGTATAAATATACCACAACTTTTTTATCCATTCCTCAGCTGATGGGCACTTAGGTTGTTTCCAAGATCTAGCTATTACAAATTGTGCTGCTATTTATATATTATAGATATTAGTACTTTGTTTGAGGACTAGTTTGTAAAATGTTTTCCCATTCTGTGGGTTGTCTCTTCATTTTGTTGGTGGTTTTGATTGCTGTGAAAAAGCTTTTCAATATGATGAGATCCCAGTTGTTAATAATTTTGTATTATTTCCTGTGTGACCAGGGTTTTGTACACAAAGTCTTTGTCTACATCTATATTTTCAGGAGTTTGGCATATGCTATCTTCCAACAGATTAAATATTTCTGTTTTAATATTTAGATCTTTGATCCACTTCAGTTTGTTTAATGCATGGAGAGTGACATGTGTCTATGTTTAATTCTTGGCATGTGGAAAGCCAACTTATCCAAAACCATTTATTAAAAAGATTATCTTTCTTCCAGTGAAGGTACATGGCCATTTGTCATAGTACAGTGGCTGACTGCACTTAGTGGTGTTTCTCCATCTTCTATTCTGTTCCCTTGATCCCTGTTTTTATCAGTACCATGCTGTTTATATCACAGTAGTTTTGTAGTATAATTTCAAGCTGGAGACTTGTGATGCCCTCTTCCTACCTTTGTTGCCAGAATTGGTTTTGCTATTCTAGGTCTCTTTTGGTTCCAAATGAATTTTGCAAGTATTTTCTCTAGTTCTGCAAAGTATGCCTACCCAAGAATAAGGAATATCTTTTCATTTTCCGATATCTTCTTTGGTCTCCTTTTTCAAAGTACTGTAGTTTTTAATGTAAAAGTCTTTTGCTTCCCTCATTAGACCAATTCCTTAGTATTTCATTTTTTTCTTTTTCTTTTTTTTTGATGCTGTTGTGAAAGGTGTTGTTTCTCTTTCAATGAGTTTGTTATTTGTGTACAGGAATGCTATTAATTTTTGAGGTTAATTTTGTACACTGCTATGCTACTGCATTTGATTATTAAATGAAGGAGTTTGTTGGTGAATATTTTGGAGTTTTCTATATAGATTTTAATGTCACTCACAAATAATGATAATTTAGCTTCTTCCTTTCCTATTCTATATGATTTAATGTTTAACCAAAATTACTGTTGTGTTGTTCTCTAGGACAGACATTGATTTGCAGCTTTAGGTAGATGTGGAACTCTAAACTTAGTTTTATTTTTAAATATTGTATTGCTGGTGAATGTTTTATAAAAATTGCTAATATATGTATAATTTAATGTGTATGTATTCTGAGTCAAATTTCTGCTTAAATATTCTGTCCTACTGTGATTGCCATAGGCAAAAGACTGTGCTCGTTGAAAGGTTGGCATTTTATCAAGCCAAGTAATGATGTGAAAATTGCTGACATAAAAACTACTATCTTGTCCTTTGTACTGTTATATAGGGCAGGCAATATGAAAACATGAGAAACTTTGTCCAAAGAGCACTGCTTTTAGTATAAATATAGAATGGAGAACAGGCTATTTTCACTGAAAAACCTTCATAGCAAGTTTTATGTACCTTTTAAATTAATCACACCTTTTTGCAATTGTTTTCTGAGTCCTATAGAGTTTGTCAGGTAGAAAGTTTGATGTTTATTATTAAGCCTAAAATACACTAATTGTGATAATTATCTACATAGATTTCATAAAACATATCAAATACAATTACTTGCAATTCTTTCTGTACAAAGATAAATAAAATAATACAGCAATAGTTGCATTTTATAAAAAATGATAGCTATCTGTAATTGACGTAGTCTGTGTATTTCCAGCTTAACAGAGAAGGAAGGACAAAAATGCTGTATAAACATAAATCATGTTGTTAAGTTATGAATAGAACTCACACACAACTACTCTGTTTTAGTTACTTTTTACAAGTCACTGAGACAAAATGCCTCATGCCTAAAGTTGGGAAAGGAAAGGTTTATTTCTTACAATTTTTGGAGGTTTCAGTCCATACTCAGTTGGCTCCAAGACAGGGTGGCATGATGGGGCACAGTTCATGGTGGCTGCAAACAGCAAGGCAGAAACGGACAAGGGAGAGAGACACCTTCTTCCTGCCATTACACTGTATGTTGGATCTACCCTTAGGCAGGTATAGTACAGACACCACCAATCCAAGTGCTAGAAAATAAACCAATCACAAATGCACAATGCAAATACATGGTGGCCCCTGGGGGCCACCGACATAAACCACGACATACTCATAGCCAAAATGAGAAATTCCTAAACAAGTATAAATGTTCTAGAGAGCAAACAAGAGAGGTGATATTCAAAAATTATTTTTCCCCAAGAAATTAAAAATCTAATTGTTAAATAGTTCTTTGAGCTTATGGAATAAATATATGTGACACAGTTTTCTTTAGTCTATTGGTCTTTCATTTGTTACAAAAAAGACCTATTGTTCTCTTTCATATTTGAAACTTACACTTTCTAATAATATTCAGGAAAATTAAAATATTCTAAATTTTGGAATATGAAAGATATATTTTTAAACTGATCTTTATAAAATGATGTATTTTTAAAATATAACTTTTAAAAAGATATATTTTAAACTTTAGAAATATCATTTATGACATTTTAATGCATGATGGCTTGTGTATTTTGAGGTTCAGCTTTAGTATTTGATTTTCTATTTCAAATTGCAGCTGGCAGAGAGTGCTTCAATTGCATCATGATGCACATTTTCGGTTATAACTTCTCTCTCATGTATTTTTGATGTAAGTGACCTTGGGCCTCTAATTCAGTTCTATGGAGACCTCCCTTTTTTAATTAAAGTAATATATATATATATATATATGCAGTTATATATATAGTTATATGTAATACATATAATTAAATGAAAGGAGTAGATATTTAGAGCCAAAACAAATCAAATGGCAAGAAAAAAAAGATTAGAAAAGGAATAATGAAATCATTTTGTAGAGTTAGTGTGTTTACCAGTCATTTTCTATACTTCTTTTTCAAGAAACTATTAATGATATGTGATGATCATTCAAAAATGTAAGTTTATTTACAAACTTTTAGTGCCATGCTGTTTATGCCATAATCTTTTTTCTTTTATATTTTAGATATTCAAAATTATTTGATTAAATAAGTGTATAATTCTAAAGGTAAGTGGGAAAATACAAGTTACAAAAAAAAACACATTGAGAATATTTAGTTACCTCTTTCTTGCTCTTTTCCTTTAGAAGGCATATTGTTAGTATGACCTTACTACAACCTCTAGCAGGGTTATTGGATATTTTATCATAATAATTAGAGTTTTTCTTCATGATAGTTTTGCATCCAAAATAGAATGATAAACTTCCTTTTCCAGCAGTGTGGGGGACTAGATATACTGAGAAATTTTTCAAAGACAAACATGCATTGAAATATATTGCCAAGTCCAAAGATGTATAGAGAATTTCCAAATCATTCCCCCAAATGAATGAAAAATAGAAATAAAACAAAAGAACTGATGTGGGAAAGGTAATAGAAAAATAGAGCCAGATAGCTCTGGAGCCTAGAGTAATTCAAGGAAATTAAACCAATCAAAGCTTACAAATAAGTATAGCAAATGTCCTCTAATGATATAAAAGGTAATCCTATGAAAACTGTCGTAAGTTTTAGAAGGAGAACAAAGACAATCAAACAGTTAAATGTTTATATCTGAGTAACATTGTACTTTAGTGGTGTAAGAATATATATTCTCTCTAATATAAACAGTATATTACAGGTTACAACATAAAAGGAGTAGAAAAAGAAAAAGAAAGAAAGAAAGAAAGAAAGAAAGAAAGAAAGAAAGAAAGAAAGAAAGAAAGAAAAAGAGAAAGAAAGAACATAGAATACACAGAATAAATAGATTGTAGTAAGGGAAATGAAATATATTATAACCTAATTACATATACTCCAGAAATATAAGATTGTTTTAAAATTTAACATTCAATTTATGCAATTGTACCTTAAGGGAGTCCTGTTAGAAAGAGAAGCAGTAAAATCATTCAGTAAAATTCAACACATAACCATTCAAAATTCCTTGTAAAACAAGAAAATATCCTCAACTGCCTTTAAATTATTTAATAAAAGATTTTTAGCAAACATTGTTTCCAAGTTTAACATAATGAAGCATTTCTTCTGCAATCAGCAGCTTAGACAGGATGTCTACCACTCTTTCCATTTCAGACTGTGATATTCTTATAACTAAGAAAAGAAATAAAAGTAATAAAAAGAGAAAAAGAAAAAAGCCCAAATATCAGTTATGGACATACGATCACCTGTGGCATGTTGAATTTGGGTTTATTCTGAGAACTAGTAATTGAGATAATGAAGTTGATGACAGTAAGTGCAATACAGAAAAATATGACTTTAGTTTTACTTTCCAAAGCAAACAAGTAAAAAATATAAGTTGAAGATTGATGCCATTTAAAATAGAAAAAAATATTTACTTTCTAAAATAAATGTTAAAAATATTTTAAAACCTAATAGAGATAATTTGAAGCTTCATGAAAAATGTTAAAGTTGACTTGGTTAGAATAATAAGTACCTTACAACGAAGCTCTGATGTCTAAAAAATGTCAGTTCATCAGAAATTAAGCTATGGATTTCACTGTATTATAATGATTGTATCTATGAGAATTAAGAAAATGCAAACTTTAAGGAAAATGGGTCCTAAAATTAAATGAGAAATCAAAAATTAAGAAATTAAGAATTAAGAAATTAAGAATAAGCAAAGAAGAAAGCCTAAATTGGGAAACAGTGAATTTTTATAGAAAATTGTATCCGCTAAGATAATGTAGAATCATCAAAACAACACCCAAAACAATGAAATTAAGAAATAAATATGGGCACATATGCTAAATATACTGTATGATGGAAGTGATATTGAGCAATAAATTGTTTGGACAAACTGACTTTCAACAGAAAAATAAAAAAGACCACTCCATTACATTATAAGCTCATATGAAGAAGGCAAAAATCTAATATCTTTATTGAGAAATAGAGGGAATTCTATTTGTAACTTTTCATTAGGAATGGATTTTTTAAAGCCACATAAATTTTTGTAAGCCACTGGGAGAAAATAATGAAATACGTAAGTATAATATAGTAAGAACCTGCTATTGATACAATGTCAATCTGGAGGAAGTGAAAGGAAGTCAAACAAAGGAAAATGATATTTGGCAATATTTAAAACTGACAGTGGATCAGTGTCCTAAATATGTGTTTAAAAATCTCCACTGATTAATAAGAAACAATAAACAATTTAATAAAAAACATAGCAAGTGTTACAGACAATTTAGAGAGTAGTAAATACGCATAGCCAATACTATGCAAAGATTCTCCTCACCCTGGTGCTCAGCTGTATGCCAACTAAAACTTCATTGGAAAGTCTGACACGCTATTGGTTCATGTAACTTCAGTAAAGTTGATAATAACTATTATTAATGAGGCTATCCTCCAGAATAATTATACACCGTGTTGTTCAGAGTACAAATTGGGATAACTGAATTTTGGGAGGGAATTTTTTATGTTCCTACTTGTAAAATGAAGATTGATATGCTAAATTTAGCTAGTCTCGGAGATTGGATCACAAGGTATGGTTTATGTTTAAAATTTAAAAAATAACCAGTCTTATTGATCTATTGCCATTTATGCCTCTCAAAATACCTTGCCCTTTTTTGAACACACTTATTCCATTGTTCTTCCTACTTTCTGAAGAAATTCTGGAGCCCGATTTTATGAGTGTCTTTGTTTACGCCATCCTGGACGCCAGCATGTTCTGAATCCACACAAATCACTTACTTCTCCTGGTCCTTTTTACTTTGGGGGAGATAAAGAATTTGAAACAGTAAGTAAGGGGAATGAGCCACTTGTAGTGTTTCTGAGAGCCTGCCTTTCCGTTGGATGATGGCTGGCAACAGCATTCACATATTTCTGGTCACATTCCATAAAGACACTCAGGAAAGAGGACTTTCAAAACTGCTTCAGAAAGTGACAAGCATGATGAGATAAATGTGCTTGAAACTAAGGCAATGGGGAGCATTTTGAGGGGATTTGCTGGCGATGTGTCTTTTACTGCACTCATTTTCTAAATTTAAACATTCATGGTCTATATCACACCTCATATTCTAAGTAATTATTCTTTTTGTAATTTCTTCTTCTCTTTCTTCTCCTTCTTCTTCTTAACATTTTATTGATACATGTTTGCAGAGCACAGTGAATCCATTTATCGTGGTAAATATGCATGTACACAAAACATCTTAATTCTTTTGTCCATCTCCTACCCCACCCATTCCTCTCTGTTCCTTTCACCTCTTGGTTTCCTTTCCATTTATGAAAGTTTTATTTCCATTTATCCTTCAATTCTTTTTTTTCCCATTCCCCTGCACATGGGTCCCTGACACCTCTTTCACTCTCTTGTTACCCTTCCCATCTGAGAAAAATCTCCTTACTCTAACTTTAAATTTTCTCTTTACTTATTTCCTGTTTTTTTTTTTATATAAGAAACCAGATAATATTTATGCTGCATGACTGGTTTACTTCACTTAATAGTGTGGTCTCAAGATGCATCCATTTACCACAAATGCTTTGATTTTATTTTAAGCCTAATTTTTATGGTTCTTTATCGATTCTGGATATTAATTCTCTGAGTAACAGCTGGGAAATATTTTTCCCATTGTGTTGTTGTTTCTTTTGCTATGTGGAAGCTTTTTATTTTGATGTGATCTCATTTGTTGATTCTCAGTATTATTGCTTCTGTCATTGAAGATCTATTCCTAAGTAATTATTCAAACAAACCTTTGCACATATACACCCAGGAATTATTGTTGTATACTTCTACAGGCATTACTTTTCAGAGTGTGATATTTAAACCAATATCATGTCCCTCAAAAAAAGAATGGTATATATATGTTGGATAGTATGCACTAGTGAAAACAGATCAGACCCATCAATGTTAATGAATCCCATGAACATAATTTAAGTTTAAAATAAACTTTCAGGATAGTAATTATTATATAATGTAATCAGAATAAATTCAAATACAAGTAAAAATTAAAACATTAAGAATGCATATCTATGAAATTTACTATAATTTAAGACAATGCCAATCACAACTGCAAAATTCAGGGGCAATGTCTTCAAGGAGCATACATGATAGTGATAGGTCACAAAAGGAACTTTACCGTGTTCACTATATTAAATGTTTTAAATGAATTGTGGATATAAGTGGGTTAATTTGATTATTGTGATTTTCATGTTAAATTTATTTTATATATATATATTTTAAACATCTTGTAGTAAAATAATCATTAAAAGAAATCTCTTTCGTTTCTGTTGTAGTCATGGACTGCAAGGGAAACCATTTAATACAGGAAACATAATTTACAGGGTTATTTTATAATAGTCATCCAAAGAGTCAAATACAAAAGAGTACAGAAAATCTGTCCACACACTAGAGACCCAAGGAATATAGCTGAGGGCCTGGATCCCATGGCAATGTCTTACGTGAGTCCAGCTGAAGAACTAGAGCCCACGACAATGCCTCTCACAAGTCCAGCTGGAGGCCTTGACTCATACAAGTCTGTTTCATGGATCTGCACCAGGAAGGCCAAAGTCAGGGGTGGAAGCTAGAAAGCCTGTGCCAGCAGGATGAAGGACCCATGCGAGCCAACTGAGGGATCTGCATTGGAGCCAGGAAGTGATGCTCAAAGTAAGAAACAGAGATGCCCTGAAAAGTACTATAGCTACCTCAGTGATAGCCAGGCTCTGAGCTGCTCTAACTGTGAGAACATATGGGTTCCTATCAGGAAGCCAACGTGACAAGCTTTGCAGTAGAACCAACAGCACCACCTCTTTCTATCTAGGTGTCTTTTTATGCTGTGGGCAAAAATCCTCAGGTGGGCCCTTTATATGCAGAGTGACATTGATTATTCAGTTCAGCTGGGTGTTACAAGTTGACCACCAGTTGTCAATCCACCACAGTTTCCTAGCTGGAAATCTTGACCAAATCACTAAATCTATCAGGGTCTCAATTTATTCATTGAAAAATGATATATTTGTACTAAACATCCCTGATATTTATTTTTGTCCTTTCTTTATAAATATAAGTTCTGACAAGAAAGGTGCTTAGCAGATTAAGTATAACAGAATAAAAGCAAAAATATTCACACTGCCAAATTCATTCATAATTCATGTGTGTAAGTTTTGGAGTGAGTAGAGTGTGTTTTGTGTAGATACGAACATAAATAACCATTCCAACAATCATCTAATATCAACTAACAAAATCAAGGAAAGTGAGAACAAATGGCTTTTGGAAAGTAAGAGAGAATTCAGGTGTAGGAGAAGTTGCACGGGGTAGCTGAATTTACATATTCTCCACTTGCAAGGGCTACGAATACTTTGAAATTCTTCCCCATACGTTATGGTCAGTCACCCAGAAGTGCATATTGTTTCCTTCTTCACAAGTGTATGACAGTTGTATTCCCTGGGTATAAAATTAATACTGTAAATATTTTGGACTGCTCAATTCTCCTAGTATTCTATCATAAGAGTAAGGGAAGATATTTAAGCACTTAAGAATATGTATGGGAATACCATGCTTAAAATACCAGGCAAAATAAAAAATGGCATGATGTACTTATTAAATATGATGAAATGGGAGTTAACTGATGCTTACAACATTCATCTTCAGGTGGCACAGAATTAATCTAGTATAATATTTCCTTCTCTCGTAGACCAATCACACTATTGGTTTAGAAGTAACCTATTGGTTAAGAAGCAAATTATATCCTTATATGCCTTGGCTTACAAATCCTGCTTACTGGTTTTGAAAGTTTAAAATAAAAAAAAGGAAAATACTGAAGTGTGTTTGTTAGGATGTGTTATAATGCTAAAAGGGAGAAACCCAAGATTCTGAGACCTAAAACAAACAAGCAAACAAAAAGGTTATGTCCTTACTGTATAAATTAGGTAGGAAGGCTCTGGAACTGTGCATCATCCAATCACATCACATCACATCACATCATTTAGAGGCTCAGGCTCCTTCTCATCTTATTGCTCTGCCATTTCCTAGTCTGGTTCCCGGTCCTGTTCATAGACCACTAGCAAAAGTAGGGAAAAGAAAACATGCAGAAGATACATGATTATTGAAGTGTACCATTTCTTTGTATTCCTTGCCATTTTTGTACATCTAAACTGGCTATGTGCCAGCTGCAACACTAACTGTAGAAAATGAATCTTCATCAAATGAATAAAAAAAAACATAGAAAGTAAAGATTAAGGAAAGTTAGAGGTCTGAAGATATATCTGGTGGTAGCATGCTTACCCATAATGCATGAGGTCTTGGGTACCATCTCTGGTATCACAACATGAAAACAAACACAGAAACAAGCAGAGAGAAAAAGAGTGGTAACGAAGGACCGTGCATCAAACCATTTTCCTAGACTTTATAAAGATATGACAGATAGTCCAGAATGGAAAGAACAAAAATAGAGTTTTTAGTGAAATATTTACTGTTGCAAAATGCCAATCAGAAGAACTAAAATGACTCATCTTGCCAATAAAATTTTGAATATCTTTGCATGTGTTAAAAACATATTTCTCACCTTTTATATCAGGGAACCAATAGATAATATGGCAAGAAATAGGAATGTTTCAGCAGAACAAGATATATATATATAAAATTTAATTCCGGGACTTGTGGGAGGCTGTACTTTTTATTTTAAAGCCTATAAAATTTGATTATACAACTTTTAAACTGAGTTAATATTGAATATTTATAATTAATATCATTATAGTTGAAATACAGTGTTGTTAAAACAGAGCAATAGTGTCTCTTTAATGGAATTTGGCAAAATTTTTGAAATTTTTTTTGTAATTTAAGCATTTGATTTTTTATTTAAAATACAAAAATAAAATAAAATACATGAATGGGACCTGGAACCAGACTAGAATGTGTAGGAAATGGCAGAGCAATAAACATAAATAAACACAAAAGGCAAAATAGACAAACAACAAGAAACACAAAACAATAACAAGATAGACTTTCAAAACAAGATAATAGGAATTTAACAATCATTGTTATATTGTAAATTGTTATCTTCAAAAAGTTACTTAGATTACCAAATAAGACATGCTAAATTGATCTAACCATATGAATATTAACTGTTCTTTTCCAAGAACTAATAGAATTAATAGTATAATTATTTAAGCTATCATATATATATATATATATATATATATATATATATATGTGTGTATATATATATATCACATACACAAATCTGGCACAAAAATGAGGACAAATATTTTCTTCTTTCCAGTAAGTAGTTCACAGTGAAGTCACTAAGTAAACCAGTATTTGTCTCCATATAAAATGCAAAGTTATTTATTTAAAAACAAAAGTTGAAAGTCACTCCTTCTTTGACTGTCTTCTAGCTGAATGCATAAAAATTTAAAACTAATTCTTTTGTTTAGTTGACCGAACATTTCCTTATTAGTATCTTTGCATGGGACCACAACTAACTATTTTCTCTTAACTCAGTGAAAAATAAAACCCTCAAGTCAGTGGAAGTATGATTCCATCTGCCAAGGAATACAAAGTAATTAGTACAAGAAAATCAAGTCTTTATTTTTAAACAATCTATGAAATGAGATTTGATTCATGAGACACTAGTATGCTCACTCAAAAATAGACTTTAATATGTAGCACATAAAATGATTTTCATGCAAAGTATTTTATGTGACGAGTGTTAAAGGGGAAAACCTACAAAATAAATAATGATCATTTTCTTAACAGAAGTTGAAATACAACATATACACTCTCATTTTGAAGCAGGAGCTTAGAAATTACCCGAACTGTCGTCTTTATCCATGTATGTGGTGATCACCCTCAACAATAGCAGGTTCAAGGAGTAAGTTTCCCGCAGGACCACTGGTCTTCTCACTGTATGCTTTCTCTTTCTACTTCACAGAAATCTTCATCATGTGTCCTTTTATCTTAAAAGAACATGCTCTTCAAACATCTCTTCTATAATTCAAGTAAAAAAGAATGCACTAGTAATGCCTAGGTCTGCTAAATTATTCCAAGCGATATGAAACCTGGATGAATGTAGCATTTTAATTTAAGCCTGTGACTACTATGACTAAAATAAAAGTAGATTTGCTTCACATATTTCCAGATTTTATAAACAGTAGCTACTATCTCCCTCTTTTATATAGGGATGGCAAATTAAATTAGTTCAAACTGGCTGAATCTCATCTTAGCAATATATTACAAAAACATTAAAATATGTGACACTTTGATTTTGTTCATTTGAAGAATTTATAAGAACAGAATATATTCCCATGAAACATGGTTACTGCTTTTATTATCTTATTAATATTAATAAAATTTATACTAACAATTGCTCAAAAGCAAAAGCCCAGTTAGTAAGTGAAAATATGGCACAACTACATAAATAAGTGTATCATTCACCTGATAACACAGGTGGTAAGAATAAGTGCTTAGGAACAAAATTAAAATATGCGACAAAAAAGCAGTAGAAATTACCACAAAATGCATAACATCATTATGATTTCTGAACTCAGTTTTAGCACATGTATTTATCTTCATTTATTGAAAATATTCTAGAAATATATCAATGCACTGATAATAGTAGTCATTTCTAGGTTCAGAACCTAAGGAAGGTTATAGCTTTTTATACCTAAGTGATTTTCTTTTTTTAAGTGGGAATTATTTATATCAGTATAAAATTACAATAATTCTGCCTTTGACTGTAAAAATCCCTTCCAGTTTATCAGCAAAAGTATATATACCCACTTAAAGTATTATTCAGACAGTGAGAATCAAGACATGTAAAGCAATCTGTTACAGAAGAATAACGGAAAGGAGGAAAGAATCTGGTGAAATTGAAGACAATAACAAATTGTGTTCTAGAAGTCTCATAAGCTTGGATAAATTGGCTGCCAATTTCACTTAGTTGACCATCTGTCTTTATTAACCAGGACTTTCTGAGAAAGTTTAGTAATTTCAAAACTACTGCATATGACTGTATAGAGTCTCTGGTTTATAAACGGCTGATTGATTTTCAATTACAGTCTAATTAAGATTTAAATAACCTTTTCAAAGGGGCCAGTTGTTTGAAAGTCATTCATCAGGTGACCTTATTCATAACAAAATTCAAGAAAAATTAGTGTGCTGTATAGTAAATAGTAATAATAATCCTGCAGGAGTAAGAAGAAAACTATAATTTTTGAAAATTTCCACTTTACACTGCTTGTTCTTGTTTTTATTGTAACTGTACAGTTTTTTTTTCTCAGTATGAAGTGAACTATAGAGCAGCTAGTTTTTTGTTTGTTTGCTTTTTGAGATAGATTGCCTTAAAATGCGTAGGCTGGGTTCCGCCTCCTTCCTTAGCTTTCCAGAGTACTGGAATTACAGGCGTGCACGGTCATGACCATTCTGTAATTTCAGATTTTTAAATGAAACAAACATACAATCGGTTTTGAATGTGCTGTACAATTTTGTGTGTGTTTGGAAATTTTGCTGTAGGTAAATCTCTTGTAAGGTAACAATTGTACTTCAATTTCTTGGAAGTCACTTTACTTAGGCTAAACCATCTTTGACTTTGGAAAAAAAATTTTCCACACTTTCTTAATTTCTTCCTATCTCATAGAAATTAAGAAATTTTCTCCAGGGTTTGAAATCATCTCATCCCAGTCATTCAGACATAGGACTGGTCCTTACATACTTGTTAACCTGTAGGTGAGGTCAGATAACACCACAAATAAAGGTCAAACAGAAAAAAAAAGAAAACCTGATTGCCACAAATTGTAGTAATGCAAGCCCAATTAATGCAAGCTCTTAAAAAATGAGTTTTATTGCTTAGGGAAATTTCTCCCTTTGCTGTAAGACTATATAAAAAACTTGAGGCAATATGAGTTCATAAAAATGTAACTATTCGATATAACGTGCCTTTATCCTGATGTATGACAGGCTGCCGCACAAAGAATTTACACAGATGAAATCCAGTGTGACTTTTTATTTATAGCCCATTTACCTTGCTTAGTGACCTCATCTCTTGTTCCTTGCAAAGACTCTCTCCTGCTCTGCTTCAGAATTTTTTCCGAGGTGGAGATAGTTTCATTGTATCTTTCTCTGCACCTTGTTACTTATGGTTTTACCTTTTTGTCATCATAAATATGAAGATAGGACCCTTCAGTTACAGCAGCTAACAACGGGAATTGGACTGGCTAATGTGCTTGCTGAAATGTCAGTGCCGTCTGTGACTGTTCTTGTTCTTTTTTGTTTTTACACTGTCTTCCTTGTGAGTCTTTAGTTAATATGATTGAGTTGCACTGACCAAATACAGTAATTTCTACTTGACTCAGTAAGTGCATTGCATGTTTGTCTTATCATCTAGTTCTAATATATTATTGCAAATGTGTTGAATATTGGTTTTCTTTAAGATTCCATATGCCTTTATTTTCAATAGCCAAAGTGCGTTTCTTAACCACAAAACACCCATCTAGACCGTCTCAAGTAATAGTAATAGCATGTATTAAACACTTTTATGAAACCCAACAAAAACTTGTATGGCACGAAGGACTAAGTACCAAATTCTTAATGTTTTTTTGCCTAATTATTTATCACTTCAAGTGCTTATGAGTGCTTATCAGTACAATATACAATGATACTGTCTTGTAAGTATTTGATAAAAATTTCATTTTTCTTCTAAGCATAAATGAAGGGACAATAATGTGTTGAAATATAATGGGTAAAAAGTCCAACAAAATAACATAAGGAAACAAGATTTTTTTAAATTAGTTGAAGACTTGAAGATTTTCCAATTGAAGTTAGAGGTGATAAAAGAGAAAGATGTGATCGGAAGAGCCTGGCGAAGGGAAGAGAGACAGCATGCAGATGCTGGAAGTTTGCCCAGACCTAGGTCCAATAGATGGTTTTCTCTCCTTGGTTATTTTGTCTCTGGAAAAGAATGGCTGTGAACTATCAGCTGATATCATAGACAGCAAAAGTAAAAGAAATAAAACTCACATTTCACATCTGTTTCCACCAGTATTTGTGTCCGTATAACTAGCACTATGGAGACCGTATGATCCTTATATCATAAACACAACTGATTTCCAAATTATTTTTATCTGCATGATCTAATATTTGCTTTAGAAGTTTTCATCAAGTATTTATACACTGTCTTCTAACATCAGCTATGTTTGGCAACCTCTTTTATGCAATTGTATTTTGTAATAAAAACCGTTCCAATTTTTCACTGGTTAGGTAGTGAATTGGGACTCCACAAGAATTAAAGATACCTGTTTTGTGTCATTCGTTTTGTATGAAATTTGAAAGTTAAGCAACCAACTGGAGAACCATTTCGTTCTTCATATTTTATTTAGTGGTAAGAGACCCATTTTGTATCTCAACTGATCAATTCGAGAAGCTTCTTGCTATCAGGACTATTATACTAATGTTAGCAAAGTGTAGTCATTGCTATCAGCAGTGACTCAGGACACTTTGTCATCAGCATGGGGTAGTGTGCCTTCAAGTTTACCAGTGCCTCATCTTTACGACAATAACCATGGCACTTGTTAAAGTAAAGATCACTTGGGTAATATCTTCTAATCAGCCCCTTTAGAAGCATGTCTAGTATGCTTCAGGATTCCCTAGAGATACCAAAACAACCATGCTTGTCAAATTTTCCTTCATTTTCAATTCTTGGAATTTTGATGGATGGCGGCAGAATGATTCTCACAGGAGATTTGACTACGCCCTCTTCCTTTAGGTGTGCATTATGCTTTGGATTTGCAGCAGTGTTGACAACAAGGTCATGCTGTCCTTCAAATGCTCCCAATGATCAAGTACAAGGACTGCGGGGCATTTCTTTCCCAACAGAGAACTCTTTCAGTGGGTGACCTTTACCAGGGAATGCCCCATTAGCGTGGGGGACTCTTGCTTAGAGACACACAGTCTGAGGCCTTACGGCACAGCCCTCTGCCTTTTTCCCCTCTCCCTCCCTTTGACAGGTGCTTTATCTGCTTTACAGTCTGAAATTTCTCCTTACCTACTCCTGCCCTTTCTCCACTTTAGTCTTCCTAGGGGATTCTACCAGTGTCTTACACTGTTTCTCAATGACCTTGAACTAATTTACCATTTTTAAAAATGAACTTCATAAAATTCTGCTAAAAATCTGACTTTCAGATATACACATCAATAAGGGATTTTAGCTGCAAAATCACCCTTAATGTTTCTGCCTAAGAACTGTGTCTGGTTGTTATGATTTCAATGTAGAATGTGCCCCCAAATTCTAATTTACTCAGCTGTATGGGGAAGATAATTCAGTCATGAGGTTGCTGTACTAATCACTGGATAGGTCCACTAGTGAGGTTTACAGATGAGTGTGCTGCCAGGAAGTGGGACCTGGTTAGAAAGAGGTTGCTGGAGGATGTGACATGTAATGGTGCGTTTCTCTTCCCAGCTCCTCTTTTCTCTGTTTCCTGGTCTCTATTATGTGAGGCTCTTTCCTCTTCCA
Organism: Dolichotis patagonum; assembly: GCA_004027295.1. Lineage (NCBI taxonomy): Eukaryota > Metazoa > Chordata > Mammalia > Rodentia > Caviidae > Dolichotis > Dolichotis patagonum. Next base: position 47,161 of record PVJX010009176.1, read on the forward strand.
GAACTTTCCAACATGTTCTTCCTAGCTTGGAGTCAGATAACTATGAACTGAATCTTTTAAAGTCCATAATCCAAAATAAACTTCTGTCCGAAGTTCTGGGTACTGGGTATTGTGTGTTATAGACTAAAAAGTGACTAATACACTAGTGGGCTGACTAGCAGCTCCAGAAAAAAGATCCCTAAGTCATAGTCTCTGGGAACTGCGAAAGTGTCTTTATTTGGTAATAGTCTTTGAAAATGCAATGAAGTATTTCAAGATAAGATCATCATGGATTTAAAATGGATGAGCTCTGAATAGCATGACCACCATTTTAATATGCAGAAGGGGAAAAGACCATGTGAAGGCAGAGGCCGAGTTTGGAGAGGTGTCACCATAGCCAAGCATCTCCAAGGAATTCCAGAAGCCACCAGAAGCAAAGAAAGAGGGGAGAGACAGATTCTCCATCTGAGCCTCTAAAAAGAACCAGCCCTGCTGACTCCCTGAGGTCAGACTTCTGAGGGAATAAATACTTAGATTTGTAGTAACATTTTGCAACAGATTTAGGAAACTAATAAATAGCCCTAGCTTATCTCTGGCAGCTTTTATGTCCTTGAATGTATGTTACATTACCAAATGAATTTATGAGATGGTGTTGATATTTTTAAAATGCCCATGTGACAGAATTTTCTCTGTGGCAGAAGCACATTGGTCAAAAGAATCCCGCAATTCACTGAGAGACTGCTGCAAACTCTCTCATTCCAGCGCTCATGATTTTCAAATCTTGCGATGTGGCTTGGACTGTAAATCTCTCAGACCAACTCCGACCAGCTCTGCAGCTAAGCTCCTTTAAAAATCATTACCTTTATTTCATTTCTTTCTTTTTTTAGATCTCCAAGAGTGTTTAAACAATGTAGGACTTGCCTGCGTCCTATCAAGTGAATGTCTGAGACACAGCTAAGGTCCTCCAGAAATTCACTCACCCAGAACAACCTACACACTTGAATGTCATTTGAAAAGGCTTGTTTTTTCTAATTTAATATAAAATTGCAACCTTTTAAAAAGGATATCATTTTAGAAAATATTCTAGTGTTGGAATGTAGTTTGCCAGAGTTGCTATTTCATAAAACACCACACTGATGTCCTTTTAAACTAAGGGAAATGCAGCTACACACAGTATGTCATTTGCAGTCAACTCTCTACCCAAAATTTTGAAAAAAAGAGTTATTATCAGAACATAAGTAAAGTTTTCAGTTTAACACAGCCCATTTAAATGAGCTGGACTCAAATTTGTTCGATTTTCATGGAAGTAAGTGTAATTCTAAATATATTTCTGAAATATTCTGTTAGCATGAATATTCTATAATTCTGATACTCCTGGAAAATGTTGCATGCCAGAAAATCAGGTACCTTCATTGCCTAAACAGCTCCCCCTTTATAAAATCAATATACTTGGCAGTGAAATTAAACATTTCCATGTCCTTATATATGAACTTTATATTAAAAAGTGGGGTAAAATGGAGAGAAGTTAAAATAGGAGAGGGCAATAGTAGCACAGGAATATTTACAGGTGTAGAACCGTGGGTCCTGCTAAGTGTTTCTAGAGAGATTCATTGCCATAAAAATCACAGAATGCTGCAACTGGAAGCATCCTGAAATACAATTTCTTCTACAGAGAAGAGAATCCCGCTGATCACCTAAGAGCCAGGGTCTAAAAGCAAATCTCCTTGTTCTACCTGTAATTATGTTTGCACTTGGTAGTTTTTATCTCACAATAAAATTTTCACAGCATCGTGAGCTATGATAAAGATGAAAAGATACATACATCCACACAGTAAACATGGCACATTCGCCTTCCTTTCATGCAGAATTTAAGGTTTAGAGAAAACATTTTGGAGTGCTATGTTCTTAAAACAGTTTTATGAGTGAATTATATTCTTTTAAAATGTGAACACCATCAGAATAAGTAAATATTAGTTTTTACATATTTTACAAAGAGCTGAACATTTTTGTTGTGAGAAACTAACTGGGGTTGGCTATGGTGGCACATGCCTATAATTCCATCATTTTGGGAAGCTGAAGCAGGAAGATCACAACTTTAAGTTCAACCTCAACAACTTAAGAGACATAGACTCTGTCTCAAACAATGGATGGCAGTTAAGAATGTAGGCTATTGGTTGCGTACCTCTGGGTTTATTCCCCAGATTCACATAAAAAAGAAAAAAACTAATAGGAAACTTACATAATTTGTATTGTTCTAAAGCAGAACATTATTAGCACCATAAATGGAAAAGTCAGTATTGTTGCCAGAATATCTGGTTTCTCAGTATTTGCACCCCACATCCGCTTTAAAAAATAAAATAAAACTGTCATCTTCTGAAGTAGTGCGGGTTTAAAACATTTTAATAGTGTACAAATTCAAAATTGACACCCATAATTGCATTTCATTAAATGTTTCAAAACATGTAATGGATGCAGTTAATTTTACTGCTCATAAAAGTAAATTTCACAAAACTTTTTAAATGGCCCATTAAATATAACTTCATAACAGTTTACATTATGTTCTTCTGTTTGGTTCAAAAAGGAAGCTTAAAGCAGCTAAAGTGCAAACAATTTGAAGAACATTGAGAATTATGTGAAATAAAGAATATGGGGCAAAAAAATCCCAGGGGACAGTGCAACTCTGACAGCACAGATAATGATAAGAATTACAGTTAATTGATATTTACTGTGCACAGGTATGAATCTCAGCAAAAGCACAAAGAAGAAATGATTGTGATTATACTTAACCATAGCCACACCTCACTGAAACTGCAAATGTTGGCACAGTTCACTTTGGTAAATAAGGGAATAAATGATGAATCTACAGTCGGTCTTTTAAAAATGTACCATTTGTAAAAATGGCAAATGTATTTCAGATGTTAGGTAGTCTTGGTGATATCATGGACTTACAGAAACAATGACTACAATTTGGGTGGTAACAATATTTGCCTTGGCATTTGAATATATTTATTTTGGAAGCAACAGAAACAGCTTTCCGCATGATGCATTGACAATGTGTTATTTGCAGAACATTTTTAAAATTTCGGTTTCATAGTCTCGTGTTTGCTACATGCTTTTCCCTAATAGTGCAGTATAAAAATTTTTATGTTGATTTTTTGAATGCATTCATATAAAAACTACAGGAGAGGCTAGGCATCTAGCTCTACAACACAAATACCTGCCTGACAAGTGCAAGGTCATGAGTTTGATTCCCATCCCAAAAAACAAAACCCAAAACAAACAAACAAAACTACAGGAAACACATGCATTGCACAAAATCATCATATACCTTAAAGTTTTCAAGAACAAGATACTTATACATCCATTGGCAAAAACATTATCCTGGCTAAAATAAAATATAAAAAAGACCTTAATTTGAAAATTATCAATAATATTCTTTTTGTTTTTTTCTTGAGTATATAAACGACATGTTTGTTTACCTCTTAAAGATGAATAAAGAGGTCAAATATTTCTATGTGCTATAAATATAAATAATAAAATTCATTGAAGGAAGTTATGAAAGTAATAGACTCCTAACAAAGTTCCAGGGCTAGATTGGAGATGTCTATTGGTTCTTTTTCCAAAATAAAGAGAATTATTTTGAGTCATATATAAAACCATCACTTATGTAAACTCATTAGGCTTTGTGATTTTAGCCATATAATTGTGAATAGGCAATGATGTCTTTACCATTGTTGAATAAAAACAATCGTAAAATTATTGGGAGTTTTAAAAGAGGTAATAAGACACTTGGTAAGTGAAAACACTACACATGCAAGCTACACCTAATAATTTTAATAGTACTGAATACACTAACTAGGTATATATTCTAAGAAGAATATAATGGGGAGTTCCAGGACAGGCAAGTTGCTACTTCCTGTAGTTGAGGTGGTTCTGAGAGGCTTTGGGGACATAAAGGCAGGTAAACTGTACAACACATTATGTTTGAACTCCTTTTGCCATTGAGGAAAGTCCTGGACCAAAGAGACATCTTGAACAAGGGAAGAGAGGAAGAATTGTAGTACATCTGGGGACTCTGGATGGTTGAATATTGAACTGTAAATATAGAGGGCAAGAAAAATTTTATTGGTAGGACTTTGGATAATATGTGGAATCACTTATGATGCCAAGAGACAAGCTTGTCTTTAAATATTAAAGCAGTAAGAAACTGCTGAGCGTTGTGGCATGTTGGAAACCATGCCTACGCTGAGGCAAAAGGTCAGAATTTGTTAAGACACTAGTCACTCTGCTGTATTCAGTAATGCAAAGTCCATACGATTATTCAGATTTTAGGTGTTAAAAACCCGAGTCACAGACAGATAAGAAATGTGCCGAGGACTTTCAGCCAAGAATTCTGGAGCCAAGCTGCAAATCCAAATCTATTTGGTTTTATATTTCTCCATTGCTCCACAGCGTCATTGAGATTAATCTGATAAGTCCTTGCTGAATGGTTTTTTTTTTTTAATTTTTGGGATAAAGAAGAAAAGAGGCATGTCCCAGATGCCTGAAGAGATGTGAGATAAACTAAAAATGTTTCATGTAGCACTCTTTAGGATCCATTAGGTTTTTTTTTGCTAAACGCTGCCAAATGCACTTACCTGTTTACTTTTTTTTTCTAGAGTAATCGAAAAAGAATTTAATAGTCCTTGAAAATGCTGTAAAATTTAGCACATTAAAAGGAAATAATAATTGAATGTTTGTTCCTCAAAAATAGCTAATTGGACTCTTATACCATTGTTTCTTGTATGACTCAGGCAAAATGACAGGATTCGTGGGAAGCGGGTACCTCACAGTAAACAGAGCTACTCAATCTCCACAGCAGGTGCTCTGGAGGAAAGCTATGAGAGAGAATCCATGCCAGCAGCATTCACACACATTTTCTCTGTGTTGGTCTTAGCACCTAATAAGGGCACTTGGTACATGAAGTAACCCCTACTCTTACAGTTGCTGCTCCCTCAGTTCTTAAGTCATTGCATGATAGTGCTAGAGAAGAAATCTCAAAATAAGTGCACTGTTCTTCTTGTGGTGTTTCAGTTTCCTGTGTTTGTTGACATACTGGAAAATGAATTCAGGTCTTCACAGAAAGTTACATCCCCACCTATGTTTATTTGTTTGTTTTTCCTCTAAATTTTGAGATGGAGTTTCACTAAGCCTCTGGGTTGCCTGGTTTAATATTGAATTTTCAATCCTCCAGCTCTCCTGCTTCAGCTTTCTGGTGTGTTAGAATTAGAGGCATGCAGCATCATGCCCTGCTATTTCTACTGTGGTTATTTGCATCTTGCATCTTGGAACTTCTTGCATCTTGGAACTTCCCCAAGTTATGATCTTTCTTTGCTTTCTAGGAGACTCAATCTTTTGTGCTATGCATTTGTCTTGGTCCCTTATCCCATGGATTAGACAACAGTTTGAACCTTCCTTCTCAGCACCTGGCTGCATAGCACTTTACTTGCCAATTGTCCTGGTCATATGTCCTTTTTCCCATTACAGATCTGTATTAACTGTGAATTGGACTCTCTGCTCACAGCTGCCTGCTTTCTTGGCTGTCTGCCTAGATTTCTCAGCCTTGCTGAGCCCAGAATCTGTCACTGTGCTCTTCTTTTAGTTGGATCTCTGACATTAGCCACAGTCTGACTAACATCAGGTCTTATCCATAAATTGTTCACCCAGGTATCTCTTCCTTAGTGTCTGTCTTGTACTAAAGGGAATCATTTCTCCTGTCTATTGTCCCAAGGTTGCTTTGCTCAGAACATGATTCAGAGTTGACATAATCAAAAAGTTAAGAGAGCCTGGGGTGATAGATTGTAGGAAGATATTCAGAAAGGCAAGTAAGATACATGAGTGTTCCCAAGAAAGTAGGTAAAACATAGTCATAGGTACTTCATCATCTAGTACAACTGAAAATCTAAATGTGTGTGTAGACAGTTCACATGAGAGAATTCTGTCAAATGGTTATTGATATCTGTATTCTACTTTCCATTAGCTTGGTCATGGATATCTATTTCTTATATATACCAAAGCCCCAGCTATGCACATTGGATAGACATGTTTGGACTTCAGCCTTGAAGAGATTGGACCCAAGGGAGATATTCATGTAGAAGAACAAAACGATGTTCAACTTTCCAACCTAGATTTTCAAGTGGAGATTAGATCATAGGTAAATGTCATGTCAAGATGTTGAAACTGGAACTTGACAATTAGAATAGGAAGAAGTTGAAGTGATGTCTGGTCATCTGAATATCAATCAGTTGTTCTAATTTTCCCAGACAACGGTGATAATTGAGCACCAATTCACAGGAAAAGCAGTCATATATATCAAGATTTTGGCTCTGAATTTAGCTCATGTTCTCCGTACTTGCAATAAACCTTTAGAAAGTATGACAGATCAACCAGTAAAATATGACATTAATAAATTTCAGAGCTATTGCCCTCTCTAGGGCATTTAAAGTTACTACTAAGCATGTATATTACACTTATAAAATGGAAATAGTCAGTGTCTAAAGTTGCATGGGAGACTTAAATATAATAAACTAATTTTTTCTCTCCTTTCATTTCATCATGGGCCTCAGATACAGTTAAAATAAACACAGTCTGCTTGGAGATGATACTCCATCAAATGTGTATCAGTAAGTGCTTATGTATGTGTGGGTGTACAAAGAAGGGCATGCCTCTGCACCAATAACTATGGAGTCCTGAAAGACATTCTCATAATTTAGAACACTGCCTTACATCAACAAAAACAAATTTGGGAAGAAAGCATCAGTTTCACCTGTCTTTGTAATGTACAAGCTGATTGCTCAGTAGTGGAAATTTCTGACAAAATACATGCTGAAGAATAATATGATTTCAGAATAATTCTGATTAATTTAATCCTATTTTAAGTGGTGTTGCTGGAGATCAAAAGCAAAGATTGTTGCATGCTAGATAAGTATTCCATCAACCACTGAGATACACTCTGGGCTTCATCCCAAATTTTATTGCAATTTGAATAAATGAAATTTCTAATAAAGTTGAAAGTTATGCTAAAATGGAAAATATTTATTTTTTGTTTGGTGTAACTTATAGTTAGCAAGGGACATGTTGATAAATTACTCTTATCACAGATGGAAGGAATTAGCAAAGTCGATTCCAAAAAGGAAATGTATACATAACAAAATAGGATTTGAGCAAATCTACACACACCCTAGAGAGAAAAGACAAATAACTCAGGCAAAAATGGTGAAAAGTCTTGAACAGAAATTATTACTCCAAAGTATATACAAAAGGCCAGTAATCACCTAAAATGATGCTCAACATCATTAGTCATTAGCAAATAACTAATTAAATACATAAAAACCAATGCATAAGCACCAATGACTATGACAAAACAGATTAGAGCATAACAAGTGTTAGAGCTCATGTGGAAAAATTGTAAACCTGACTTGTTACTGTTTACAATGTCTAATAGTACAGCCAGTATCAAAACCCATTTGTCAATGAGTTATAAAAATGTTAAACACTTAGTTAATGCATGCTTGGCAATTCTATTCATAGGTAATATGGCCAAGAACATTGAAATTTGGTTATACAAAAATAGATGAATATTCCTAACAGCATTAGTCATATCAGTCTGGATCTAAAAATAAATTAAATGTACCATTGGTAATACAACTAACATATAAATATAATGGAATATTACTGACTTGTCAAAAAAACAAAGTACTGGTGCATGCCACCACAAGTTTATGACTTAAAAACACTAAAGAAAGCCAGACTCAAAAATAGCATATTGTGCAATTCCATTTATTTGAAATGTCCAGAATACACAGATTTGGAGACTCTAAAGGTAATTATTGGAAGTCTAAGACGAGGGAAAAATGAAAATGGGAACCAGATTCAGCATGGCCACATAGAAGAGCCATGTTGAAATTACTTGGGAAAAAAACATGCAAACACAGGTAGTTAGAAGAAAGGACAGCACACACACCCTGATGCAAAAATCAATCTCAAATAACAGACTTGTGGGTCAAATATAATGTAGGCATGGGATTTTATTAAACAGTAAAGCAGCCCATCGGGCTCCCTGCGGAAAATGCACCTGAGTGCAGGACAGGGACCTCCATTCTTGGAAGTTCCCAGAACACTGATGGACAACAACAATGTGGCAAATTCGAGCCACACAGGATAAACGTGAGATCTGAGGGCCTTGAGTCTTTTTGCCTTTCTCTATAAAGATGTTGCAACCCAGCAGCAAATTTTCCTGGCACACCAAGGGACAAGTGAGCAGGAAGCTGCTCTCTTCCCAAAAGGCCACCATTCGTTGTTGTTGTTGTATTTGGGTGCCAGAGTGGCTAGCTGGGACTTCTAGTGATGACCAAAGTGGCAGCTGTGAAGGTTGTGAGTGACACAGCACCACCCCTCCCACCACGTTCCCCATAGACTGAGAGAGGGCAACTTGGGACTTAAGTCTGAAACCACAGTGGGCAAGGAGTGAAAAGTCTGCACTGCTGCACCCTGCTTCCAAAAGTGGAGAGAGCAGAGGGAGTTCACTGGCTGAACTCACTCCCCGCCCCTGTATTCAGTGGGGTGAGAGAAGAGGTGAATGAAACACAAGAGGTGGTACAAGGCCTAGAGAGGCTGACAGTACCTCGGACTCAGAGAAGCCTCAAGGCCGTCTCTACACAAAGGCTCCACAGCACCTGGGAGAGTGAAGGAGAAACAAACAGGGCAAGTGACACAGTTAGGCTGCCGAAGGACACACAGAATGTTGGGGCCACAGTCTTCAGACATCAACACTCTGGAGGCCAAGATGAGCCCAGCATTCAGCGCTAATCCTAATGCAAACTTGGCAAGAGGTTACTCAACAGAGGCTTGGGCTCCGACACTACCATAGAACTGAGGCCACTAGAGGAATTCTAATGTTTTTGTTTTGTTGTAGTTCTTCTTCTTCTTTGTTTATTTTGCTTGCCTTTTTCTGTCTTTTTTTGGTTGTTTATGTTTTACTTTTATTGTTTTGTTTTGTTCATGTTTTGTCCCTCTATCCTCAATTGTCTTCAGTGATATTCTGATGTTTTCATATGAGTGAACATTATCTCTAGCCTTTCTGACTTGCTTCAGTATATTTTGCTTTCTCATTTATTCTTTTTTTTTCTGTCCTCCTCTCCAGTGTCCCAAAGCTGGGATGATCATCTTTTGTCCTTCAGGCTTTCTTTTACTATATGTCTCTTCATTTAGCTCTCTAAAATTTCTCCTTCCATCTTAAATTTCCTGCTCACAGAGTGAAATCACTCTACTAAGTGGAAACTTGCAGCATAAATGTTTCTGATTTTTGTTGGATTTTGATATATAACTGTAGGTTTTGCTCCAGTGTTTAAAGATACCAAATTAATAGATACAATAGCGTGTCAGTTTCTAGGCTATGCTTGATGCTGTCATTATTGGTAATTTTAATACTATTGTCAGGGAGCCATTCCTGTTGTACTCAGTTGTTCTCCCTTGTCTGACAACACTGTGATTGTCTGGGGTCACAGTCTAATCATCACCATAGTCTAGCACCAAAGGAATGGGTGCGCAAACAAATAGATAGCAACTTCTCATCCCTAATAAGTTGGGAAGGCAGGACCTTAGGACAAAAACAAAGGCCAAGAGCCAATTATACCTAAAGACATATCTGAGGAATACACATGTCCTGTGGAAGCCCGGGTACTAGTGACAAAGCTGCCTACTGTAAGCAATTTATAACATTAACACACATACACACATACAAAGTTAAAATAAAAATAACATAGAAATTGCAAGATGCAGAAGCAAAATGCAACCTCAGTCCTCCAGTCTATCCAGGACAAGTCCAGGGGAAAATGAGATAAAGGAAATCAGAAAATTCCCACCTGAATTTTCTGTAATTGTATCAACAGAAGTACAAAAAAGGGGAAAAAAAGAAAGAAAAAAGCATTAAATTAATGTGATTACAGTGAAAATCAGAGCAGAAATAATCAATATTTGGTCACATTAAAAAAAGATGATCAAAATGAAAGACTTCCTCAAAGAATCTAAATCAGAGACAGATATAAAAAAGAGAGAGAGAAGCTTAGAAAAACAATGAAAGTCAGGAATTTCCAACATAGGAAATAAATGGAATCCATGAAACAGACTCAAGCAGATATCCAAGAGATTAACAAACCCAATGAAAGTATACAAAACTGAATGAACCGGAGTGACAACATAATAGACATCTAAAAGACAAGGTTGTTATTAGTAATCAGGAAAAGAAATGTTTCTTTAAAATAGCAAAGCACCATGAAAAATCATTCTGACCTTCAAGATAATGCAAAGAAAAACAATTTAAGATTCATCAGAGTCAGTGAAAAGGCAGAAGACAGTGCAAACATCTTTCCATTCTAAAAATGGAAAGAGAATTTGACATACAGATTACAGATCTGTGAGTGATCTAAAACTTCATCTAGCTATGAACAAAATAAATCTACACAGGCATATAATAATCAAGATTCCAGAAATTCATCACAAGAGTAGAATACTAAAAGCTTTTGTAGAAAAGAAACAAATCACCTGTAAAGGAAAGAATCATGAGCTGATTAGGCCGCCAACCTCCTGAATGAGTGTATGGCGAGTGGCTTAAACAAGAGACAGGTGGAATTATTTTATGGTTCCAGGAGGGTCAGAATCCTCTAGTGGAATTTGAGAGTCCCTGTACCTTAAGACAAAGAACTCAGAGTGGCCCATAGTTAGGTGGTTTTCATACAAAGGAAGGGGATATTGAGGCACATGTGAAAATTGAGCAGGATCTTAGGAATCAGTTCAAAGACTTCTCCATGTAGTAAATTTGGCCAGTTAAGAGAACTGTCTTACCTCTAGGTTGACAGTTACGGCAGAGGAGAAATGGCCACAGCACAGTCTTTGTCATGAAAATCAAAGTCAGTGGAAGGTGTCCTCAACTGGGTCCTTACCTTGCCCATATAGGTGTCATGGCATTAAAAGCCACCACAGGTCTCTACTGGGACCAGTGATGAATAGAGGTTCACTTACTATGAATTCACTGCTGCCGATCTCCAGAAGGGAGTTAGGTCTTGAACAGATTCACAAATAAACATAGAAAGCCAGCTGATTAATTTTAAATCCTGCTCAGAACTACTTTGCAGTGATCTCCATCAGGAGAACCCATCAGAATGACAGCAGCCTCCTCAACACAAACCCTGAAGTATTTCAAGCCCTAAAAAGAAAACAACTTCCAACCTAGATTGACAAAACCCAGAAAACTAACTTTCAAAGTTAATAGAGAATTAAGGTACTTCTGTGCATGGGACATTCTCCAATGTGGACCACATACTAGCTCATGGAAAATGCTTAAGTAAATGCAAAGAAACTAAAATTATTCTTTGCATATTATCAGATCATATGCATGAAATTGGAAATCAAAGGTAAAAGAACCCATGAATACTATATACATACAGGGAAATTAAATAACACTCTCCTGAACAATCAGTGGGTCATAGATGAAATTAAAAATAAATTGGACAGTTTCTAACTGAATGATAATTCCAATACAACATTCTGGAACTTATAGGAAGTAACAAAAACAGTCCTAAGAGAGAAATTTATAGCGGTGATCTCTCAAACCAGGAAAACAGAATGAGTGCAAATAAATAAATATGAACTCAAGCTTCTAGACAAAAAAGAACAAGTCAAGCCAAAAGCTATTATGAGGCAGTAAATTATAAATATTAGAGTAAAAATTAATGCAATGGAGACTAAGAGAACAAAATAAAGATCAGTGAACTGAAAACTTTGCACTTTGAAAGATAAATAAAATTGAGAGACCCTTATCAAAACTAATCAAAAAAGAAAGAAAAGACTGAGATCTATGCAACTAAGAATGAAAAAGGTGAAATCACAGCAAATCCTGCAGAAATTCAGATCATCCATACTTACTGTATTCATCAGAATACTTACTATATTCTGATAAGATGGAAAGCACAGTAAAAATGCACAGATTTCTCGATACATATGAATTACTATAGCTGAACCAATAATATATAGAAATTCTAAATAATGCAACATCAGTCAACTAAATTAAAGATGTAAAAAAAGCGCTAACAAAGAAAGGTCCATGTCATAAAAAATTCGCTGCTAAATCTTACAAGAAATTTAGAGATGTTCTGCTGACACTACTCTTCAAGCTCTTCAGTGAAACTCAAAGAGAAGCACTATACTCAGAGTCATTCCTCAAAGCAAGTATTACCCAAATATCAAAACCAGAGAAAGATCAAGCCAAAAAGGACCATTACAAGCCAGTCTCTCTAATTAATGTAGATAGAAAAACCAGCAACAGAATACTGGCAAATAGAATGAAGCAAATCGTTAAGAGTGATTATGCATCACGACTAACCAGGATTTATGCCAGAGATGCAGATACGGATGAACACTAATAAAACAATGAATATAACACAGCACATCAACAGAACTAAGGACAAAAGTCACATGATCATCTCAGGAGATGCAAGAGAAACATTTGGCAAATCCCACACCCATTCATGATGAAAAGCTAATCTTACAGAAAATTGGAATAGTCTTTATCTCAATCTGAAGAAAGCCATACATGATAAACCAACTGCCAAACTTATACTTAATGGTCAAAAACAACAACAAAAATAATAAAATAAAATAAAAAAGTCAGGAACAAGAAAAAGATGTCTATTACCACCATTCCTACTCAATATAGTTCTGGAAACATAAGTAAGAACAATTGGACAAGAGAAAGAAAATAAAAAAGAAATAAGGATAAGACAGGAAGAACTTAAATTATCATTATTCTCAGATGACATGATAGTTTATGTAGAAGAACCCAAAAACTCCACAAAATGATTTCTAAATTTAATAACCACATTCATTTACACAGCTGGATACAAAGTCAACACTTAGAAATCGATAGCATTCCTGTACACAAATAACAAACTTATTGAGAAAGAAATTAGAGAAACCATACTTTTCACAATAGTATCAAGGAAAGAAAAGTAAAATACTTACTCAATCTAACAAAATATGCAAAATATCTTTACATCAAGGTCTATAGCATTCTGAAAAATGAGATTGAAGAGGATATCAAAAAATGGAATGATATCCCTTGTTCATGGGTAGGAAGAACCAGCATAGTAAAAATGGCCATACTCCCTAAATTGTTATCATATTTAAGGCAATCCCAATCAAAATAACATTAACATTTCTCATATAATTCGAGAAAAAAATTCTAAAATTCACTGGAGACCAGAAGAGACCTAGAATACCAAGAGAAATTCTTGGAAAAAAAGGCAAGGCAGGGTGCATCACAATCTCTCACTACAAATTATATTACAAAGTTACTGTGATAGAAAACATCATAATGCTGGGGGGGAAAAGCCCTGAAAATCAGCCAAATGGATGAGAAAATGCAAAAGCACCTCTGAACATACTCAGCTACCTTTTCTTTGACAAATGATTTAACACTTTCACTGGAAGAAAGACAGCCTCTTTAATGAATGGTGCTGGAAAAACTGGCTGCTCACATGTCACAGATTAAAACTGGAACTATGTCTTTTACCGTGCACTAAACTAAAATTGAAATGGATCAAAGATCTAAACATTAAATCAGAAACACTAAGTCTGCTGGTGGATAAAATAGGTAGAATTCTTGAAGACATTGGTGAAGGCAAAGATTTTATGAACAAAGTAACTCTCTTACAGGAAATATCACAAAGAATCAATAACTGGGAACTCATTAAAATGCTTTTGCACAACAAATGAAATCACCAGTTGGAATGGAGAGAAAATCCACAGAGTGGAAGGTAATTTCACCAGTTGTTCCTCAAAGGAGTAACATCTAAAATGTATAAAGAACTGAAAAAAATCAGACTCCCCAAATTTATTTATTTATTTATTTATTTATTTTTAAAGAGCATAAAAACCAAGGAAAATAAAAACTAATCAATATAAACTAGTGTGAGTGATACAGGACTTCAAAATCTTATGAAATCAGCAATAGTCATTATAATGCCTTTTGTCGTATTCAAAATAGCTGCAGATACCTTTGGATGCAGTAAATTTCAAACAGAACAAAATAGAGTAAAAAAAATAAAAACAAAACAATGAATGCAATAAAGTACTTCAAAATAAACTAAAAGTAAATCCAAAATGGCTACCATAATATATCTTGCTATCTTTTAAACAGCTGCTTATGCCATCAGATTTAACATAATCAAACAAAACAGGAGAGAATAAAACCCAACCCAAGAAAACAATGAAAATGATCCAGGCAGGGATCACCTCCTGGTGAGGCCTGGTTCTCTCTCTGCACAGTCTGAGAATGGCACTGACTCAGAGAGAGCCTTAGGTATGGCCGTCCCCACTGCAGCAGTGGTCCATGCATGGCACTGGTTTCCAGGTGGGTATCACTTTCTTGTGGCCTGAGACTCCCCAAACTTAAAGACCCAATCCAAACATGGGCATCTGAGATGAGTACACATAAAAATGAAAAACAAGTATGTGGAAAAATATTCAACATCACTAGTCATTACAGAGATGTGAATTGAGAAAGTGCTGAGATTCTATCTCAGTCAAGAAAGAATGGTTACTATCAAGAAACCAAACAACAACAAATGCTGGTGGGAAAACGGGAAAAAGGAACTCTTTTCCACTTTTGGTGGGAGTGTAGACTTCTGCAGTCACTGTAGAACTCAACGTAGAGACTTCTCAAAATGCAGGACTAGAGATTTCTTTTTTCCTGGTTAGTGTCTTTCATGGTCTTCCTGATATAATTAGAAGCATCATATCACAGTGATCTATGCTTACTTAGGTTTATAGCAGCACAGTTTATAATAGCTAAATATTGGTAAGAGCCCAAATGCCCATTAACTGATGAATGTAAAAAGATGTGTTTTTTTACATAATACAGTACTTCTCAGCTATAAAGAAGGATAAACTTG